>CM062808.1:780528454-780630105 GCA_031772625.1 Pinus tabuliformis | reverse complement strand
GAGGCATCCAATACTCCATTGTGAAATTCATTTCTAGCAACAAAAGAAAGACCTTCAGATTTGCACTCTTCTCCGAATTTTTTATCTCTGGCACATACATTATTGATTAGTAAATATATATAAAGTCTTATGTAGGGACTGATTTAATTATGCAAGGCATTCGCTCTCTAATGAGACTATATTGATACTAAAAGGTCATCCCTCTGTATGAACATCTGCTACCGAACTTTGAACTTTCAATTCTAGTTCACCAATAGCTAGCAGCAAACACACGCCATTCCCAATCTTTGGAAGGATTTCAAGGTGCTAGAACACAAACCATTTGCGATCTTTTGATAGATTTCAAAAGCTGTTATGATTATAAAAAAGGTCACAAATAAATTTTTGTTGTAGGGGAAAATATAAAATGTATAACCCATGTTTTAAGCTATGGGTTCTGCCTTCGCTGGCTCTATCCTAGCAACTATAAAATTTATACCCTGGTCGGGGCCTTCTGTGTGTGAGTCCTTCAGGCTGAGCCAATGAGTTGTCATTGCAGGTTGCGTTTACTTACCTTAGAATGAACACAACCTAGTGAGTTGAATTACCTGGGGTCGTTGTCCACATTTACACGACCAGAGACCTTACAAACAACACCTATTGCATAATTCCAGAACTACAACAACATGAATGGAATGGGAGTCCTGCCTATCGGAGTAAGGAATTCTGTGCCTTCCAGAATAGTAGGAAAAAAATAGTATACCATATTAAGGTGTTGTTCGTTGCCTTCCAGAATTGTAAGAAAAAAATATTATACCAGAGTAGTTGGTTTGATGGTTGCATCTTACCTGGCAATGAGTCACCAATTCAGAAATGGTCCAAATGGAGGATTTCAATTCACAAAATTGATACCTTGGAACTACTTGCAACAAGTCACCAAGAAATGGAGGATTCTGATTCACAAAATGTATACCCTAGTCCCTGATGCTGCTTGAAAGGAGTCACCAATTCAGATATCATAAATGGAGGATTCACAAATTGACGAATCCGAAACTATAAAATTTATACACCCTTTCCATCGATGAAAACTAGATTCGAAAACAGGGAGCCATTCACCAAATCACCCTTGCCCTCCATCTGAAAACCAAGAAATCAGGGCGATTGGGACCAAATCCAACCTCCCAAACCAGAAAATGGGCAATTACAAATGAATTTAACATTGCAAAGTAGAAAATCGGGTGATTGTAAAGGAATATAAGCTCCCAAACTAGGTGAATTGGGCCAAATGAGTCTTTGGATGGTTTATCCACTCCTTTTTTTGGGGCTAAAATGAAAAAAAAAAAATTATTTTTTAAATAAAAGTCAGGCTATCTATATGAAATGGGTGTTTTATAAAAAAATTGTCCTTCTAAAATGCAAAACCCCTTAAATTTCACCCTTGGGCTAAAACTCGCCCCTAAAATTTACCATGACATGCGCTAGCCAAATATCGAAGCCTGTCTCATCGCAATTTCCGATCGGGGAAATAACTTTGGAGTTGCGAAATTCTAATTCTTCGATATTTCGACCTCCGATATGATGTCATCACTCCACATGGTTCTTCCTGAGTGGTGACACGTGTCACCCAGATTTCCCCCTTAGGAACCTCAAAACGCCAAAACTTCCTGCAACGTGTCCTGCCATACTGCCACGTCATGCTGACTTCAGATGCCACTATAGATTTATCACAACCAATCATATGTTTCCACATGTCTTTATTAGACCCAATCATATGCTGCCACATGTAGCTTATTGGAACCAATCATATGATACCATGTGTCTTGCTAGAGGAGAGAGAAAAGGGTTCGTTAACCTTTGGTTTTGTGATGCAATCCTTTGTTAATCCTTATCAGCGCTCCCCAACAGTTTTTAACGCTATTGGAAGGTTTAAAAATATCACAACTTTTTAAAGGTTTGCACTTTCAGAAGTTTATATCCTCGAATTGCCAATGTTCTTATCTCCTCCGAGCTCTGATGCTACCTACTCCAATATACCGGACCTCCACCATTGCAACCTCCGATAATGCAATGCACAGATAATGTGACCGCTAATATCTCTGACCTTTGATATGGGATCTCTGATATCTCTAGACCTCCAATAATGAAATCTTTGATATTCGGATATGCCTTCCCAAGGCTTTAATCCTTGAAACTTCAAAAGATCATATCTTTTGATCTAGGAGCCCATTTTTGGACTTCCACATATCGTTGGAAATATTTTTTAGAGCACTTTTCAATGCAGAGGGTTCAATGTAGGCTTTAAGCTCTTTTTCTACTTGGAAAATCACTACAAAATTCTCTTCTCATTTACTCTTTGGACAACTGAAAACACATTCTCAATAAGTAACAACATATGTCACAAAGAATCGAACCTAGGTAGGGAGGATGAAAACAAATAGTCCCACCACTACCGACCATCTTTAACAAGATTGTAGGTTTCCGCAAAAGGTGTCAGAATGTGGAAGTCGGAGGAAATGACCTGCACCTGCTTCATTCCATGCCACTTGGTGAGTGATCTGCCTGGGCAAGTCTTTTGGACTCCGAACTAGTCATCTGGGCCATGAGTGATGGACCACATTCTCACCATGCCCATTGTGCTTGTCTGAGCCCACATCCCATTTTCCATGTGCACTTCCTTCATGCAAGGTGAGCATGTGATAGGTGAGGATATGAAATATGCATTCTCAAATACTGTACTCTAACCACCACTTGCATATAAGAAATATTTTCGATGTCATCCTCCATTAGGCATCTGTTGCGCCTAGACAACATCATCCAACTCAGTAGATATCATCCACAGGAGTCACCAATAATAGCTTCTTGGTGCAAATCTCATCTTCCCTTCTGAACATCAACCATTGGTCTGCTTTTTTTAGAGGTCATCCTACAAAGTGAGGTAAGTTTAGATATTGTACGACCACTGCAGGATCTGATCTGATCACATCAGCCATGGAGTTCAAGTTAAATACCATCAACTCCTTGACACCATTTATTCGATAGAAGTATCTTTGTCATGAATTTTATTTTTTCTAAATTATTTAGTACTATGATGTTTCGTAAACATTATCACGCAGATTATATTTTGATAAATAATTTAATTTTACCTTTAAATTTTTAAATATAATTTTCTAATATATAATTTTAACAAAAATATATATATATAGTTTAATTATTAGAAATAAATAAGATAAATCCATAGCCATTCATCTTTGTTTATAATAAAATTCTTTAAATGTGATAAAGGTTTTTAAGCTATTTCTCTTTAATTAGAAATTACGTTTTAATAAATTTTCTTCCTATTTTAAAATAAAAATAAAAAATAAAAAAAATATTGTTGTTAGAGTTATGAGTTTCCTCAACTAAAATGTAGCTTCACACTTTCTTTCTGATGGTTTTAAGCTCCTTTGACAGTGTTGGACCCACCAACATGTCAGGGGATCTCCCCGGTACGAAGTCCCAACTAGACCTCAGACTGTTTGGTGTAGGATTCCCAGTAGTGGGTCGTATGGTATTGCCTTGACCGCGATGGTGCATAGAGGCAAGTAAGAAGTCCCTGTTGGTAGCAAGGGTGTGACATTTGTATTAAGTCAAGGAAGCTGCATGAGCAATTCTAACACACAGGGGTGAGGTGAGTGTGCCCCTTGGAAACCTATGAAAGCACGAAGTTAAGAAGGGAACACACGAGCAAAGATGCATCACAAACTGGAAAGAAAGTGAGATAGCAATCCAAAGTGATGGTTAGACCAACAACACATTTCAATAAGATTCATACATACTTATATAGGAAATGATACATGCATGCATCAACAAACAAATACAAGTTCCAGTCATACAATACAACCATGACCTACCACTAGTTCCGACAGCGGAATGTTATAGTCATTGCCACTTGCTCCTCCAAAGAGATATACTAGCTCTGCACAGTGGAGAAGCCAAGGCTTGTTACAATATTTCCAAGCTTTCTCTAGGATACTCCTATTGGAAGCTTGGCTGACCAAAAGCCCTTACAATGAATTATGAGGTTCTATTTATGGCAAAGGGTGGGGTGACCCTTAACATTCCCCTTTGTGACTCTTCATCTACCCTCATGACTCTTCACCTACTACATGACTATTACATCCAACTATCGACACTTGGACTTTCATTGTACATGACATTACATTACAATGCACATGTACCCATGTGGGATGGCATAGGCTTGAGCAAGCCATGCAATACATCAATATGACTAGGACATATGTGGGATGACCAACTCTTCGACATCGTCATGGTGGTTGACCGTGGCGAACTAATGCCAATATTGGTGGTCTGTTGTGGTGTCCACGTGCTCAATGGTGACATCATGTTGAAAGAAAACTCTTGCCACCATTGCGTCTTGGTAAATTGATATGGCTCCTGTGTCCAACTCGTTTGATAGCATGCACATGGTCATCCTGGGTGTGACCGGACCAACAACATGCTGATGCATAGTGTCTATGTTGATCTCCAAGAATGTTCTGGTGGCTGTGCGCATCAACTTGTTAGAATACATGTTCATCTCCAGTCGGACTTTCTTCTTTTATTCACCTCGGTGAGTGTGCCAAATGGGTGGGATGGCATGCATGTGCATAATGACATGCATGTTGTTGAATTCCCTTGCATGCGATCAACATCACTTTTCACCTTGTCTGATCTGTGCCAGCTACTGGGATGGATCTATAACTTGTACAGTGTAGTTTCATCCATATATGCATGTTGTCCCCCCTATTGTACCTGTTCCTGTTGCAACTCATTCTCTCATCTGTGCAGATCATGCTCTTCCTTGAGTTGTCGCTTTAGCACATGCAACTCCTTCTCTGTTTCTCTCTATACCTTCACTCGATCTTCATGTCGCGCCATCACCTACCTCAATCTCCAAAGCTGCTTTCGTCATGAGTGGATCTGCTTTGAACTTGCAGCTTTGCTCCACCTCTATGTTGTCAACAACTTTCCTCTTACATTTGTTGTGTCCAGGTATAGTGCCTTCTACTGCAGCTGATGGTGCTGCTCATTGTGTTGCCTTGCCATTCACCTTGATATCCTTGTCCATGAACAAATTGATATCTTTGTGGATAGGCAAGTTCATAGACACTTGATCTACTAGATCCCCAATTGCGCTCTTAATGATGTCTTTGACTTTTCTCTCTTAGAAGCCATTGTACTTATGCTGCTAAGAGACAAAAGAACATCTTTGATGCCTGGAGACATAGAAACACTCATGGAAAGCAATCTGTGAGTTGAAATAAAAAACAAACTTGAGGACTGACTTTAAATATACCTATGTGATTGGTCATGAAGGTTGCACAATTTCCACTAGGAGGTCGACAGACTGACTGCCAAAACTGTGCAAGGCACAGTATATGATATCAGGAGGCTGACTGACACTTTGAAATGTGCAATGCACAGTCCAACCTAGCCTTTTGAGGACTGAAACTATGTAAAGCGCAATTTTAGTCAGTAGTGACATGCAACTAGCACACTTCTTTGCGCAGTTTCTGGGCTGACAGGACATTGCCTCCAAGAATTGTGCAATGCAAGCTTGGAGATGAGCATTGGGCCAGACTTGTGCAATTTTTGGAGGGAAGGCAAAGCCTTCTCTTCTGGAAATACACAGTGCTAGATGGGCAAGGCACGGTCCAGGCCAAGGCAGCTCAGACCAGTCGACGGGCGACTAAAAACATGAGAAGTCTGAATGCATGGTGAAACTAAGTGTAAACTAGAGTGAATGATCATGCATGCAAAAAGTAAGTGGAGGATTCAGAAAATGGGCAAGCATTCATGTGTGTGAAGTGATTCGCCACAATGGAGACCATCGATGCAAAAACAGTGTCATGCATGCGACACCAGGGAGTTGCGAACGAAAACTGAAATGGTGCTTCTACAAGATAACATACATCAAAATGACATCAAGTGCTCATTGAAATAAAGTAGACAACATTCACACAAGCCAAAACACAAAAAGCGATAGAAACGCAACGCAAGACATGCGAAGCAGGCTTACCATGAAACAACTAAGCTGAATGCATCGACAAATCCTAGATGTGATGTGGGATGTCTAAGATTTATGATCGATGTGAGGAATAAGCTCTGCAGTGTCTGGTTCATAAGTTTTGATAAAATCGAGGTTATGATGCGCATGCCACAAATCTAGGAAAAGCGACACTTGGTAGGAGTTTTCTAAAATGATCCTTGCATGTGACCTCCAGTTGCTTAAAATATGTCCCTAAATCTAGGGATGCCTTTCCATGTTTCCTTGGGAAAAGCAGTCCATGCAGGCAAATCAGTTTTGCTCGGTCTTGGAGGGAACTGGTCAACCTGAAGACACATGCATCAGTCTACAAGCCTGGGAGAGTGATTTACGTAGTTTCTAGGCTGAGTAGAGGTGGTTTTCCCAGAGGGATTGCACAACTTCTTGGAGGAACAGGTGACTATCTCCCAGGACTATGCAATTTCTGGGTTTAGTAGCTATCCTGGGTTAGACTGCGCAATTTTCTCAAGGGAGCTTGTCTGACTGCATTGTGCAATTTCTAAACCTAGCAGGCTGCCTAGTTGATTTGTGCAATTTCTGCTAACTATTGGGCTAGCTGTCCTAGAGGGATTGTACAATTTCTAGGAGCAGCAGGTGACTGCTGCCCAGAATTGCGTAATTTCTAGGTTGAGCAACTGTCCTGGGATGAATTGTGCAATTTTTTAGAGGAAGACTGTCAAAAAGAATTGCGCAATTCTGGAACCCAGTTGGGTGTCCAACTGGGTTTGCGTAATTTTTGGAGGAGAGGCTGGTTCCCTTCCAGAATTGCATAATTCCTAGAGCAACCAAAAAATGACACTAAGTTTGGGAATTAGCTTGTGAAGGAGGTGGAACAAACTTTCATGCATAGGCTGACAAGATTCTATGAAACAGCTAAAGCCTATGTGCTTGACAATGCAAGACATATTTTTTAGGATGGTTGATAGGTAGGATCCAAAACGAAGCTAACAAAAAATTTTGGAGGGTGCTTGTAGCTGCTACAACACTTCGCGACACATTGGTAGAACTCCAGCTCTCTGAATGGACCTTGTTTGTGAAAAGAAAGTCTAACACCTCCAGAAGTATTGTTTAGTTCTCTATATGTCTTGGTTTCCACACTTGCTTGATTGTAAGATGTAGCATCTTCCAAGCTCTTCGTTGGTCGACACACATTCCAATCCAAGCCAACAGAGTTATTTCAATTGGGGATGATGGGTATATTGGTGCACAATTCATATGATCCTTAGTGTTTTAGTTTCATCTTTGGTGTTGCTCCGCTGCTAGCAGGCCTGGACAGTACCTTGACGGAGTCACACAGGAGCACAAGCGTCGCTCCACTATTAGCAAGCCTGGTCAGTACCTTGATGGAGTTACTTGCATCACCTCTCTACGCAGGAAGTCTTTCTCTTCTTTTGCCTTATTCATTTTTTATCTTTTTGAAATTTTTTCACTTTTTCACTTTTTTCATTTTTTCATAACTGCGCATAACACTTATTCATTTTAGAGGCGAAAGAGGGATCCTAAATTATTGAGAGTAAAAGATATTGTTCCTTGAGAGAAGTAGTTTATATATACCTCTGACATGCTTGTTAATATTTTCCAGCTCACCTTACTCTACTTCACTGAGCTGACAAGGATTAACCCAAAAATAACTAACTAGAGTAGGTGATACTAATTCACGTGCAAGCATTGTGTTTTCACCAAGGATCACTTCGAACAGTATGTATTTTCCATTGATGTATCATGGATTGAAAGTAACAAGTTCTTCATGAGAGAGTGGACAACAGGTAACCAAATGTTAATTAGCTGTACAAGTCCTCTTGTACTTTACCCAGGCTTGTTTCAAGAGTCGCACACGGTCCATGAAAAACTAACCTATGAACGAAAACAAGCAAAGAAAACAAAATTCAAAAAAAGAAGAAAAAGAAAATGTGTATGCAAAGCGAGTAATAAAATAAAAAAGCATGCAAGAAAACACACAAAGAAAGAAGAAAACATGCATGCAAGCAAAAAACTCAAAGAAAATACTACTCCTACTCCTAAGCTAACAGTGCATGGGTCATCTCACGTGAAGTGATACTTCCAATGTAGCCACTGGCACATTGGTCGACCCATGTTGGTGAAGGCATGGTTCATGAACATCGCAATTGTGCAAACCAACAAGCATGAAAGATATAACGATGAATACGTACACACTCCAAGCTTACAAGTGTCCACAGAACAAAAATGAGTGAAAGCGCATGGCATTCACTCAGTGGAATTGCCATGGTGCTATGCTACACTGCGTGTAGATGTTGAGTGTATGCATTCTCTTAACAGTGACATGCAAGAAAATGTGAGAAAGATAGACCACTTACGTTGTGCAAGTGTGTTTGCTGTGTAAGATTCCTCCAATGCATGAGTGATGGGATTGTGTAGTTTGAGTGGAGGAAGTGAAATCTGAGTGTTAGATTGATCTTCAATGCATATAGATGAGAGATGAGGAGCCTCTCATTTTTAATCACTTTCCTGATCAAAAGCGAAACCAACCTCAGGATAGCGAGGGCCTGACATAATGATCATCTTGGGCTGAAATGCCTCGACAGTCTGTCGGGTTTAGACTTCATCGACAGATAGATCATCATATACCAGCGGCTTAGACATATCAACAATGAGAGAATCAACATCATGATTAGATGAAGAAGTAGAGAAATCACGACAACCAAGATCAGAAAACCCAGGATGTTTGTCTGCATCCTCATGGTTTGATGAATTGTGCAAAGGGGTAGATGAGAAGCAAGGATGTTCACCCTCTGTGATTTAAGAAATGAAAGTTGATAGATTGGACTGATTTTCTGAGGAAGATGTGTACTCTCCATAATGTAATTACAGACTAACATATGACGTGTCTTGTGAATGATCGAAAGTAGAAACATCCGAAAATGAGTTTTCACAAGGGAAATCAGCAGTGGTAGAATCACAAGGGGTGTCAGGATAAAGTGGATGAGGCGCAACTGGAAGGGATTCATCCTTCACCGTGGGTTCTTCTTTAGATTCCCCCACACACTCATCATGAAGGATGGTGCAGGTTGGTTGTACAACATTAACTCCGTCAACAACTTGATCCTCGTTCACAGCAAGAGTGGAGTTTGGAATGGAAGAGCACAAGACAGTACAATCCAAAGGATCAACAAAACGTAGGTACGGAAGTTGAGGGAACAAATCCACGTGACAACCAACAGGATTTCAAGCCAAATCTATGCAGATATCAAAGCATGTGGGGTGGGAGGATGTGATACTTTAAAAAATGTGTGTGCATGATCTCCCACATCACTCTGCGGTGGTGGAGCTATTTGATGAGGTGAAGGCGGATAGTCACTTGTGATAGAAACTATGCCTGCCTGTGATTGTGCAGCTCCATCACCAAGGTGTGCTGAGCGGGATTCGAATGATTTCAAGAATTGCAGATTTTCGGATATGTAAATAAGATACTCAAGTCTTCCATTGATAAGTTACCAATCAATTTCATCTTTGGGAAATCAGTATGCAAGATTACAAGCGTGTGTGTGAAACTATTCAATGGATTCATTGAGTGCTTTTCGTAAGTTTAGAATTTCTTTATCGAGTACTTTACAGTTAAAGTGAGTGAAAGCATGATCTATCTCTATGACCAAATGAGCAAGAGAATGAATAGATTTTTCAGGGAGTGTGGCACACCAGTGTAATGGGTGCCCTCAAAGCGTGTATATGAACAACACGCAAGTCATGTATTCTTCAAAGATTCCATCTCTTCCACATGAGCCTACAACACCGACTGCGTACCTAACCAAGGCTACATAGCCTCCACCATCGTATGTTTTATGTGACAAGTTATCTGAGATATTTTCCGATATAATGAAGTCATTTCCATAAGACATACACTCCGGAAGAGAAACTCTATAGCAAGGATAATTTTAGGGGCGAATGTTCGCCCTTTGGCGAAATTAAGGGGTTTTAAATTTTTAGTGGGCGAATATTTTGTATCATAGTACATTTTTACAAATCCTCTCAAATAGCCCACCTTATTTTAAGGGAGAGGGTAAAAAAGGTAAATTTAGCCCTTGAAATTAGGACTTACAACCTTCCATTCGCCCATTTTCAACAATAGGTTTTATTTAAGTGAATCCATTCGCCCATTTTCAAGAATAGGTTTTATTTAAGTGAATCCTATGGGCCAAATACCATATTTATAAAAGAGGTATGGAAAATTAATAAAAATATAAATAAATGAGAGGTATGGTAAATAAATAAAACATTTGTATATTTACTCCATAAGTCACCTTATATACACGTAAGGGTGTAAACAAATATAAATATAAGTAAAGTGGAGGTATGGTAGATAAATAAAACATCTTTTTATACTTACTCAAAAGGTATGGTAAATAAATAAAAATATAAATAAACTAGACGTATCGTAAATAAATAAAACCTCTTTTTATTTTAGTCCATAACCTCGCTCTATTAATGAAGGCTCAAGAAAGAGGTTTTATTTAAGTGAATCCTATGGGTCAAATACCATATTTGTAAAAGAGGTATGGTAAATTAATAAATATAAATAAACGAGAGGTATGGTAAACAAATAAAACATTTTTTTTTATATTTACTCCATAAGTCACCTTATATTACGAACACTCAAAAAATGGGTTATATTTAGGTGAAACTATGGCCAAAATACTGGGACAAATACCATGGACTAGATTGTTATTAATACCATGCAAAAACCATTATTAACCCTAATATTTAATTAATAAAAATAAAAATGGCACATGGTATTGACCCATGGTATTCACCTGGAATGTAGCCTATTTAAATGGGGGAATTAAACCAGCATGTAGACTATGCTAAGATTCACTAGGACTTTACAAAGTTTTATTATTTAGTGAAAGACTCGCCAAGATCTTACAAGATTTTATAATTGAGTAAATATTCGCCATGCTGGTGAGAAATTCGCAAAAAATTATTTACATATTATATTATTGATAAAATCGCCTTCCATTTTTCCTATATACCATGGAGATTCGCCCATTTATTATATTTATAAATTTAGGGGGGGTTTTTAAAATTTCCCTGCTCTATAGTTAGTCATGATAGATATGCAGAGATTCAAAACAAATGTGAGGACGCAGCTTGTCATTTGTCCCTCCTTCTAGTGCCAAAATGTTGATGGTGTTGGAGCCACCAACATGTCAGGGGATCTCCCCGGTAAGAAGTCCCAACTAGACCTCAGACCACTTAGTGTAGGAGTTCCAGCAATGGGTCGTACGGTATCGCCTTGACTGTGATGGTTCACAAAGGAAAGTAAGATGTCCTTGTTGGTATCAAGGGTGTGACATATGCAGTAAGTCAAGAAAGGTGCATGAGCGGTTCTAACACATGGGGGTGAGGTGAGTGTGCCCCTTGGAAACCTGTGACAGCACAAAGTTAATAAGGGAACACACAAGCAAAGATGCATGTCAAACTGGAAAGCAAGTGAGCTAGCAATCCAAAGTGATGGTTAAACCAACAACGCATTTCAGTAAGATTCATACATACTTATATAGGAAATCCATATATGCATGCATAAGAAAACAGATACATATATTATTAGAATAGACAAGTTAGCTAACATACAGTAACAACATATGCATGAAACGTGTTGGCTCTATTATATTAAGAAGTGAAAGTTCCAGTCATACAATACAACCATGTCCAACCACTAGTTCTGACAACAGAACGTTATAGTCACTATCGCCTGCTCCTCCAAAGATATATACTAGCTCTGCACACTAGAGAAGCCAAGGCTCGTTACAATACTGTCCAAGATTTCTCTAAGATACTCCTATTGGAAGCTTGGCTAACCAAAAGCCCTTACAATGAGTTATGAGGTTCTATTTATAACAAAGGGTGGGGTGACCCTTGACATTACCCTTTGTGAATCTTCATCTACCCTCATGACTCTTCACCTACTAAATGACTATTATGTCCAACTATCGACACTTGGACTTTCACTGTACATGATGTTACATTACAATGCACATGTACCCATGTGGGATGGCATATGCTTGAGAAAGCCATGGAAGACATCATTATGACTTAGACATATCTGGGATAACCAACTCTTTGACATCCTCATGTTGGTCGACCGTGGCGAACTGATGCCAAGCTTGGTGGTCCATTGTGGTGTCCGCACGCTCAATGGTGACATCTTGCTGAAAGCGAACTCTGGCCTCCATTGCGTCCTGGTACATTGATATGGATCCTCTATCCAACTTGTCTGATAGAATGCACATGGTTGTCATGGGTGCAACTAGATTGGCAACATGGTGATGCATAGTTTTTGTGGTGATATCCAAGCATGTGCTGGTGATTGTACGCGTCAACTTGTCGAAATATATGTTCAACTCCAGTCGGACTTGCTTCTTGTCTTCACCTCGGTGAGTGTGCAAAATGGGTGGGATCGCATGTGTGTGAACAATGACATGCATGCTGTTGAATTCCCTTGCATGCGATCAACATCACTGCTCACCTTCTCTACTCCATCCTAGCTGTTCGGATGGATCTATAACTTGTACAAGTGTAGTTTCATCCATCTGTGCATGTTGTGCCCCCTACTGTACATGTTACTACTGCAACTCATTCTCTTGTTTATGCAGCTCTTATTCTTCCTTGAGTTGCCGCTTCAGCACATGCAACTCCTTCTCTGTTTCTCTCTCTGCCTTCGTGTGATCTTCATGTTGCGCTATAACCTCATAGCCTCAATCTCCAAATCTACTTTCGTCATGAGTGGATCTAATTTGAACTTGTAGCGTTGCTCCACCTCTATGTTGTCAACAACATTCCTCTTGCATTCGTTAGATGCAGGTGTGCTGCCTTCTACTACTGCTGATGGTGCTACTTGTTGTGATGTCATTTCCATTCACCTTGATATCCTTGTCCATGAAAAAATTGATGTCTTTGTGGATAGGCAAGTTCATAGACACTTGATCGATTGCATCCCCAGTTGCGCTCTTAACAGTGTCTTTGAATCTGCTCTCCTAGAAGCCATTATACTTGTGTTGCTTAGAGACAGATGAACACCTATGATGCCTCGAGACATAGCAACACTCATGAAAATAAATCTGTCAGTCAAAAACCAAAACAAACTTAAGGACTGACTTGCAATATACCTATGTGATTGATCATGAAGGTTGCATAATTTCTGCCAGGAGGTCGGGAGAATGATTGCCAAAACTGCACAAGGAATAGTCTAGGCTATCAGGAGGCTAACTAGCTACTAGAATTGCGCAATGCATAGTCCAACCTAGCTTGTTGAGGATTGAAACTCCACAATGTGCAATTTCAATTGGTAGTGACATTCAACCAGCAAACTACATTGCGCAGTTTCTGGGGTTAACATGACACTACCTCAACGAATTGTCCAATGCAAGCCTAGAGGTGAGTGCTAGGCCAGACTTGTGCAATTTATGGAGTCAAGGCAGAACCTTCACTTTTGGAAATGCGGAGTGCTAGCCAGGTAAGGCACGGTCCAGGCCAAGGCAGCCAAGACCTGCCGATGGGTGACTGAAAACATGAGAAGTCTAAATGCATGGTGAAACTTAGTGTAAACAAGAGTGAATGATCGTGCATGAAAATAGTAAGTGCAGGATTCAGAAAATGGGAAAGCATGCATGTGCGTGAAGCGAGTCTCCGTAACAATTACTGTCGGTGTGAAAACAATGTCATGCATGCGACAACAGTGAGATCCGAATGAAAACTGAAATGGTGCTTCCCACTAAAATCAAGCAGACAATATTCACACAAGCCAAAACACAAAAAGTAACAGAAACGCAGCGCAAGACATGTGAAGCAGGCTTACCACGAAACAGCTAAGCTGAATGTGCGGACGACCACTAGATGCGATGTGGGATGTCCGAGCTATAATATTGACGCGAGGAATGAGCTTTGCAACATCTGGTTCATAAGTTTTGATAAAATCAAGGTTATGATGCGCATGCCACAAATCTAAGAAAAGTGAAAATTGGCGGAAGGTTTCTAAAATGATCCTTGCTTGTGACCTCCAGCTGCTAAAAATAGGTCCCTAAATCTAGGGATTCCTTTTCATGCTACCATGGTGTTGAAGCCCCGAAAATCAGGTCTACAACAAGGGGGATACCCACCTGGCCCAGACCTTGTTTGGCAGCTACTTTTCCATTTGGTATAGCGGGTCCGACTGGGGATGTGGGACCAGTTTCCCAATTTCAGTGTGTGTGTGAGAAAGATGAATATCTCTGTTTCTAACAGTTTCTAAATGGAATACTTCTTAATCTAATTCTAATCTAATAATAAGGTAATTGTATTCTAATAACAGGAATATGTAAATCTACACTAACCCGGGTGTGGTTTTTCTTCTATGAGATCTAAAGTGATTTCAAACAACAACTGGTAATAAAGATCATTCAGCTATTATAAGAAAAGAATTCAGTACATATGAACCACTTCGTATAAAAAGTTAGACGAAACAGTTGTGCAAAACATATCGCATAATGAGCTATTCATGCACTAAGCATAAATAAATAGCTATCACTGTACAAAAGTGCCAAATGATAACTCAACCATTCATACATTAATATATAAATAACTGAACTGGAAATCACTCTAACACAAGGCAGAAATAGTTAAGAGATAGAAATACCATTTATAACTAGTCCTACTCATGAGCTTCAAGTGATCACGATTTATCTTTCCTTGATCAAATATCTACTAAGAGTACAAAAGTGCAACATCAGTAGCAGATATCAAATGCAAACATTAATAAATCATGTTCCCTTCATTCATCAAAACCTCCTCAGAGGGTACAAAAGTGCATGTTCTGGGGATAAGTTTTTGATAAATTTCAAGACCCCTCTCTAAATGCATGAGAAGGGTTTAAATACTACTAAACTAATTCTAAAAATAAATTATTACAAAAATATAGGATGCGGTTTAAATGACCTTCCTCTTTTCAGGAAAATAAAACAAAATTAAAGCTAAAATTAAATCTAATATTAAACTACTTCTGTATTTGGTCCTTGAAATCGCACGCATGCAGCATCTGTTTGAGCAGAGTCGGCTGGTTGGCTTCCACTTTTAGCTGAGCTGAGAAAACAGAATCGACAAGCGCTGGCACCATCTTTTCAGCCAAATTGATGATACACTTAACAGTCATCCATTGGCTATGTGGCTTAACCATGTAAGCCCAGTAATAATCCCAGTTCAACGTGGTTAACCCTTGGATTGCTTGTGCCTTTTCTTGAGCTCTCTGTTTCCAATCTGCCCATAGTTTTACTTTCTTGCGATTTTCGGGACTTGCGCTTTCCTTTTTTAGAAATTTTTCTCAGTGATGCACGATTAGCACTAGGTGCTAATCGTGCATCGGAAACTGCCTCTGTTTCTCGATCCGGGTTTCCTTGATGCGTTTTTCGCCTTTTGCGCTTTTTCCTTCCAACATATATAAAGTTCAAAATTTGTAAAACTAATACTTCTGTGAACTCTTGACCTTGAGTCTTAAACTGTTTGTCCTAATTTCTGCGCTATCCAATATCCAGTTGACCATGTCCATGTATGGGAGGATTTTTGGCCTTGTTGCTATCCGGTGTAAGAATGAGCAAGCTAGCTATGAAAGGGATGATTTAGAAGAACCATTTGAGCCTGCGCTAGCAACTAATTCCGTTACTCTGGGATTTTCCTCTTCGAGAAGATTATACATGCCTTCCCACGTAGCTATTCTCGCATCTCTATTATAGGCCGTGTCTATATATAAGGGCACCATTTCCTTTTCGATTTCAACCTGTGTAATGCTTTGTATCGGCCTCTGTCCTCCGTTCCTGCAATTCACAAGTGAAGCGAAAATGAATGACAGGGAAGGGTGATGGGAAAAGTTTTAAATTCCGCAGACATATCAAGCATACCACCTTACATGAAATGATTCTTTCGATAAGCACGCACCCATAATCCATTAAAACTGGCAACTACCTCATTTATTAGCATTAAAGCGCATAACTAGGTGTCAGCTTAGGGAAAATACTTTTCTTTATTAACGCGCCTGAAAGATCTGCGATGACACGATTTTGCAATTTGCTTCGCAACATCGCAGATTGCAACATCGCAAAATCACAACATCGCAATATTGCAAATCGCTCGTGACATCGCATTATAGTATTATCGCTGCATCGCGAAATCGCAATATCGCAACGTCACAATATCGCAAATCGCAGAAATGTTATGGTGACAATCTTTGTTAACCTATTTTCTACGATATGCGATCTTGCAATCGGCATCATCGCATATCAGCAAATTTTAAAGTGTTTCATGTAAGTTATGCTGAATGCGATGCGATATTTGTTTATTATTGCATATCACAATCTCAGAAATGTTGGAATTGTGCTTGTAAGGTGGCGTCCCGCTATCTTATGCGATGCGATATTTCGTAAGGAAAGATTTTATCTTACCTTATCATCAAACTTAGCTTTTTTGGATTTTTCAAGAGGGTTTCCTAAGCTTATGATGGTAATTTTATTCAAAAAGGAAATTTAAACACTATTTTAATTTTTTAGATTTTTAACTAAGGGTCCCCTCTTATTTAGTATTAGGAATAACACTCAATAAAAAGGGGGGTTGTTGATGGCCACAACAATTGGCGATTCACTTGGAAGAACCAATTATCTCTGCTGCCTTTTGATTTTCAAAACTTCCAAAACAAAAATTTTTCCAAAAAGTTAAACTTTATTATAGAAAGATATAGTACATTATATTCTAACCTGTCAATGACATTTTGTTTCCACTGTTTTCAACTATGATTATTTGCTGCCTCAAGCTAGTCCTTGTATTTACATCAGTCATTACTTAGCTTGTAAAGATAAAACAAAGTCTTTTCTGTAAACCAATTTTAAATATGCTCATTTGTCGTAGGTAGAGCCTCTGCTACCAGCAAGCGTTTATAGCCTCGACAGGGTTACCTGTTACCTAGCAATGATCCTGTATCCTACTTAAAGGAACCCAAAATTCTCAAAGAAGAATCCATATCCACACTTTCTACTTTCATTTTCTTTTTATTCTTAAAGATCAATGTCTTGGTTTGATGGCCAATTTATGACACAGTCATTCATTGATTTATAACTTTGCTGAACAAGCTGGCTCATGATAAGACCCCTTGTCTTTTGATTGCAACAATCTTGAGTCTTTTCCTTGTTGTGGTAAGTAGTATTGGCAAAGTCAGCAAGTTATAATATCTGTGATTATGATAAATCGGCTCGTGATGAGACCTCTCACTCTTTAAGATAAAGTGTATCCTTGGATTGTTCCTCTGAAAGTTGTGATTTCCTTAGTAGGGAGGAAGTCAGTGTTTCCTTAAGATAGCTCTGGACGACAATAGTAGAGTTTTTGGCAATAGTTGTTCTACAGAGAATCTTTATTTTGTTATTGATACTTTTCATTGCACTGATATAAAACAATTTCTCACTAAAGGTTGTTTTCATCAAATTTTATGAAGTTGAAACTAGTATCATATCTAAGCTAGAGTCTTTAACTGTATATTTCAATAATAAAGATTAATTTTCCAAAAGATTTGCTATTTATACAAGTGAAAGATCAAAATCTGAATGAGAATTGGTGTCTTTTTCATAAATGCCTATCGTAACCATTCACAACTGGTTTTATTATAAAAAGAAAAACGACTATTCTACAAAAATAGAAGACTGATCTTCCATGGAAAATATTTCTTGAGAATTTGACCATTAACAGGTAAAGAATCCCTCTTCCCTGCTAAATATTGTAACATGAAGGTCGATGGACCTATGATTTCTACAATTTGAAAAGGACCAAGCCACATTCTTTGAAATTTTGTATGTTTTCCCTTTTCTTCATGAGCCTTGTCCCATTTTAAAACTAAATCTCCTATCTGAAATATTTTCTGGATACCATATTGGAATCAAAAGAGGCTTTAACCAATGCTTAATGATGAGCGTGAGTAATCATACCCTTTTCTCGTTGTTCTTCTAATTTAATTAATTCCAGCTTCCTAAGTTGTAAAGAAGAAGTTGGTACTTCATCAATGTACTGAACTAAGGCTAAAGAGGGAATTTCCATATGTGTTGGAAGAACCACTTCTTTCCCATAAGCTAAATTAAAGGGAGAAGTGCCTATAGAGGCTTTCTATGTTATTCGGTCTGCCCATAAAGCATATATTAAAGACTTATGCCAATTTTTATGATTTTGGTTAATGATTCGCTTGATGATTCTAATTAAGTTCTTATTTGTGGACTCGACTAAACCATTCCCTTGCGGATAGTAATTGGAAGAATATTTAAGTTTGAAACCTCTTTTGATTGCAAACTCAGTCATTACATTACCAGAAAAGTATGATGCATTATCAAACATTAAAGTGGAAGGAAATCCAAACCTGGTGATTATGAACTGATCTATGAATTCAATGATATTTTCAGCATTAGCCGTCTTGAGTGGAACTGCTTCTACCCATTTAGTAAAGTAATCTGTCGCTGTGAGGATGTATCTATGCTGTTTAGAAGAGTGAGGAATGATCTCACCTATTATGTCTAATCCCCACTGATCGAAAGGCTGTTCGATGGTAACTGGTTGCAGTGGCAAGGATGGTTTCTTTTGTCTTCCGGTAGCAGTTTGACAGACTTGACATTTTCTTACGTAGTTATGTGCGTCTTTGAATAATGTGGGCCAATAATAGCCTGCGCGTAAGATCTTATGAGCAGTTGCATCTCCAGTGTAGTGTCCACCTGCTGGCCCATCATGGAGTTCCTGCAAAACTTTTTCAGCTTCAGCTTTCTCAAGACATCTAAGTAGAACAAAATCATAATTTATTCTGAAAAGAACGTCATTTACAAGTTGATATTGTTTGGCTTTTAACCTTAGGGCTCTTTTCTTGGTGTGATCAAGGTTTGGAGGAGCATATCCATTCTTTAAATAATAAATAATATCAACATATAATGACTCAGCATCGTTTAGGCTTACCTCGTATACTTGTACCTCTTCAGATGGATTTTCGGGCATTAGCGATGCCTCTGCCAGCAATTTTCAAAAGCCTTGACCTTTTACAATGTTTTCTGGTTTGATTTCAACATCATATTCCTGTAAGGCAGTAACCCAATTTGCCCTTTTTTCACCCACATCCTTCTGTACTAGAAGACTTCTTACCGCTGGAAATGGTACTATGATCTTGGTATGTGTCTTGAGTAAGAAAGGTCTGAAATATTTAATTTCTTTAAAAACAACATAGGCTTGTTTTTCCACATTTGAATATTTCAGTTTAGCACCTTGTAAATTGGAACTGAAAAAAGCAATTGGGGCTTCCACCTTCTCTTGATTTGCTTGAGTGAGTATCGCAACATATGATCTATCTGAGGCAAAGGTATACAAAATAAAAGGATCAGAAAAATTTGGAGTTGCTAACGTTGGAGCATTGATAACGGCTTGTTTGATCAGATTGAAAGCCTCATGTTCATCTTGGCCCCATTTAAGGTTTGCGTTCTTTTTAATCATGGATTGTAGAGGAAACATGATTCTAGAAAAATCTGGAACGAATCTCTTTACAAAGTTGATCTGGCCAAGGAAAGATTGCATGGATTTCTTGTTGTAAGGTAAAGGAACTGCGGAAATTTCTTTGATTTTGTCAGGATCAATGTGAATTCCAGATTTTGACACTATGAATCCTAGAAGCTTTCCTTCACTTAATGCGAAAAAGGATTTTTTCGGGTTAAGTGAAATTCCATACTTTAAACAACGTTGGAAGATTTGTTTTAAATCCCTGAGGTGGTTGTTTCGTTTCTTGGAATAAACAGTAATATCATCCAAATAGATTACTACTAATTTATTAACTAACCCTTTGAATGCGATGTCCATGGCTCTTTGAAATGTGGCACCCGTGTTAATCAAACCAAATGGCATATTTTAATATGCGTATGTGCCCCATTTAGTTCTGAATGTAGTTTTCAACTGATCGTCAGGATGTACCAGCACTTGGTTGTATCTTGAGAACCCATCCAAGAATGACATTAATTATGAGCCCGCAACTACCTGCAGTATTTGTTCCATGGGAGGTAAAGGAAAATTATCCTTTTGGCAGGCCTTGTTAAGGATTCGAGTGCACCAACAATACCGTAGAATACGAAGCTCTAGTCCCTCTGGGCTTACTAACACACATCCTGCTCCTGCTCCTTCGTTAGACTTAGAACCATCAAAAAATAATTTCCAAAACAAAGATTTATTTACAGGACTATCTATAAAATTAATGCATTTAGAACTATCTATTTGAGAAAAATTTTCTACTTGAGATAAAACAGAATGTTCTAAGTAAGGTGATGTGTGAGCATTAAAAGTTCCTAAGAAAGAATCTACTGAATAGTTGCCAATGATATTAGAATTATATGCTACTGGTTCATTTTCTCCCTCGAGTTCCGTTACTATGTATTTCTAATGTCGTTCACGTTCAACTTTTATTTGGTTTGGTTTCCCATTATAAGGTAGCCACATATGTGACTAGTCAATTGCAAAGTATCCATGAAGTTTTTCTGACCAATCTCTGCTAAGAATTAAGCCATAAAATTTAGGAATATCAGCAACTAAAATGTCGATAACTTGACATACCTTTGGATTGGATGACAACCTTATGGTAACCTGATTTAACTCACCAATCACTTCAACTTGCGATCGATCTAGCTGAACTATGCGCACAGTGGATGTCTGTGGTTGAACATTCAATTTTGCACAAATTGATCTCGGAAAAATATTTGATGAAGCTCCAGAATCCACTAAGCAATTATGCACATTTTTATTGAAAATTTCATAAGTAAGGAGAAATGGGGGAGTATGTGATCTCGATCTTCCTCCAATTAATGCGATATCGTTTGGATCAACTTTATTTATCGTATTAGTTGGAGGTCTTCCCATATCATGGGAAGCTTGAGAGATTACAGCAGTTGGTAAAGGCGCAACTAGCACAGCATGTAATTCTTTCAAAAGTACTTTCTGCTGGTGTTTTAACTTGCTCAATTCAAAAAGAGTAATGTTGGCCCTAGTCTTTTTCATGTCTTCAATAATGTTATACTCCATTTCATCCGAAACGATTAACGTTTTAGATGGGGCAGATGTGTCTGTTTGGACTGGGCTGGTTTGAGTCGCTTTAGGTGATGTTTTCTTGGCTGTGACTTTATCCTTAGTCATTGAGCTTGTGCTCTTTGGCTTAGGTGTAGGCTGAGGAGGATCAAGTTGATTTCTGCTACGAGTACTAACCGGGAATACTTCTTCATCTTCTTCATTTAGGAGGATGAAATCCCACATACCTTGTAATTCTACAACTCCTTCTTCATCGGTATGGTCTTCAGTAGCGTTTTCCTCTTCTTCTTCTTCTGATTCAGCATTTGAAATAGCGTTAGGGTGTTGGGAATCAGTTGAAGGATTTCTTTTAAAAGGCCTGTATGGCTTTTTAGAAGAAGTTTCTGCTACCTATTTCTTAATGTTGACCATTTTGTTAGACATGGTCTTCAAAACTTTTTGTAATCCTTCTAAATCGAATGGATCTTTCAGTTGTTTTTTCTTGGGATCTTCTTTGAAAGAGACCTTCTTAGATTTCTGTTCTTCCATCGCATTTTTCTTTTCTAAGGCCATAATACGTTTCTCTACTGCTATTGCTTCTTTCATATTTTCAACTAAGGTTGTTTTATTAGCCCTGTCAACAAAGAGTGCTAAGTTTGATGGTAAAGCAGTAATATACCATTCACATCGCACTTCTTCACTAGGCTGAGAAGCAGTAGGTATTTTGTTTAGGATTTTATTGAAACGTAAATTGAAATCTTTGATAGGTTCTCTTGACTCAGCTCTAATATTAGACAAGTCATTGATCAGTGTCGTCGTAGACCTGTCATCACCAAACTTGGTAAAAAATTGCTCTTGGAAGATGTCCCAACTAGTAATAGATCCAGATGGTGATGAGAAATACCATGATCCGGCTGTCCCTTACAAAGTATAAGGGAAAAGTCGAACAACAGCATCCTCATTGGTAACTCCATTGAGATTTATGGACAGGATAAAGTTATTTATATGTTCTTCTGCTAGCATGCCTGCCTCAGGGTTAAACTTAGGCAGCCATTTTTCAGGATGGGCTAGTATCTGACTTAAGGGTGCAGGCATTAAGACTGCCCCTGGGTTATTCCATGGAGATTGGGCCATTGTTGAACCACTAATGGAAGAAAGTGTAGAATATGATCCTTGTGGTTGAGAAGATGAGGATATTATAACTCCAGATGTTTGAGAAGGAGTTGAGGAAGTTGCAATAGGCTGATGGACGATGACCTGAAGTGGAGGAGTGGATGGTTGACTTCGCAGTGAGGAGGTTGAGATGGATGATGATGATGAAAGAGTCTCACTATCGGATCCTTTAGGAGACTTCCTTGCTCTCTTCCTAGAAGGTATAGGTAATTCAGTTGGCTGAACACCAAACTTTTTTCTCTTTAACCTGGTGAGAGGATGAGCAGGGTTGTATTGCGAAGTCACACCGCCGTGAGATTTATCAGATTTTTGAGGAGATATAGAAAATCGCTGAAGTTTGTCAATCAAAGATTCAACTTTAGGAGGTTCAATAGTAGATTGTTCTGAAATGTCAGGGTTTGTAGCAGCAGCTGTTGATCCTGCGACTTCTAACTCTAGATTTAAGGTTTCTGAATGCAATGGAGAAGTTGGAGGAGATGGTGAGGGCGATTTACTCTCAGAATGGTATTTAGATTTGAATTTCCTTTCCATTCACAGTTCGGGCCCTCCTTCTAGCGCCAAATATGTTGAAGCCTCGAAAATCGAGTCTACAACAAGGGGGATACCCGCCCGGTCTGGACCTTGGTTGGCAGCTCCTTTTCCGTTTGGTATAGCGGGTCCGACTGGGGATGTGGGATCAGTTTCCCAATTTCAGTGTGTGTGTGAGAAAGATGAATATTTCTGTTTCTATCAGTTTCTAAATGGAATACTTCTTAATCTAATTCTAATCTAATAATAAGGAAACTATATTCTAATAACAGGAATATGTAAATCTACACTAACCCGGGGTGTGATTTTTCTTCTATGCAATCTAAAATGATTTCAAACAACAACTGGTAATAAAAATCATTCAACTATTATAAGAAAAGAATTCAGTACAGATGAACCACTTCGTATAAAAAGTTAGATGAAACAGTTGTGCAAAACATATCGCATAATGAGCTATTCATACACTAAGCATAAATAAATAGCTATCACCGTACAAAAGTGCCAAATGATAACTCAACCATTCATACATTAATATATAAATAACTGAACTGGAAATCACTCCAACACAAGGCATAAATAGTTAAGAGATAGAAATACCATTTATAACTAGTCCTACTCATGAGCTTCAAGTGATCACGATTTATCTTTCCTTGATCAAATATCTACTAAGAGTACAAAAGTGCAACATCAGTAGCAGATATCAAATGCAAACATTAATAAATCATGTTTCCTTCATTCATCAAAACCTCCTCAGAGGGTACAGAAGTGCATGTTCTGGGGATAAGTTTTTGATAAATTTTAGGACCCCTCTCTAAATGCATGATAAGGGATTAAATACTACTAAACTAATTCTAAAAATAAATTATTACAAAAATATAGGATGCGGTTTAAATGACTGTCCTATTTTCAGGAAAATAAAACAAAATTAAAGCTAAAATTAAATCTAATATTAAACTACTTATGTATTTGGTCCTTGAAATCGCACGCATGCAGCATCTATTTGAGCAGAGTCAGCTGGCTGACTTCTGCTTTTAGCTGAGCTAAGAAAACAGAATCGACAAGCGTTGGTGCCATCTTTTCGGCCGAATTGATGAGACACTTAACAGTCATCCATTGGCTATGTGGCTTAACCAAGTAAGCCCAGTAATAATCCCAGTTCAACTTGGTTAACCCTTGGATTTCTTGTGCCTTTTCTTGAGCTCTCCGTTTCCAATCTACCTATAGTTTTACTTTCTTCCGATTTTCAGGACTAGCAGGTGGCTGGGCAACTAGTAGCTTTCCTTTTTTAGAAATTTTTCTCAGCGATGCACTAATCACACATCGGAAACTGCCTCTGTGTCTCGATCTGGGTTTTCTTGATGCGTTTTTCGCCTTTTGCTCTTTTTCCTTCCAACAAATATAAAGTTCAAAATTTGTAAAACTAATACTTCTGTGAACTCTTGACCTTGAGTCTTAAACTATTTGTTTCTGATTTCTACGCTATCCAATATCCACTTGACCATGTCCGTGTATGGGAGGATTTTTGGCCTTGCTACTATCTGGTGTAAGAATGAGCAAGCTAGCTCTGAAAGGGATGCTTCAGAAGAACCATTTGAGCCTGCGCTAGCAACTACTTCCATTACTCTGGGATTTTCCTCTTCGAGCAGATTATACATGCCTTCCCACATAGCTATTCCTGCGTCTCTGTTACAGGCCGTGTCTGTATATAAGGGCACCATTTCCTTTTCTTCTGAGCTTGGGGCTTTGCCTTTCTTTCCCATTTCAACCTGTGTAATGCTTTGAATCGGCCTCTATCCTCCATTCCTGCAATTCACAAGTGAAGCGAAAATGAATGATAGGGAAGGGTGATGGGAAAAGTTTTAAATGCCGCAGACATATCAAGCATACTGCCTTACGTGAAATGATTCTTTCGATAAGCACGGACCCATAATCCATTAAAACTGGCAGCTACCTCATTTATTAGCATTAAAGCGCATAACTAGGTGTCAGCTTAGGGAAAATACTTTTCTTGAATAACACGCCCGAAAGATCTGCGATGACGCGATTTTGCAATTTGCTTCGCAACATCGCAGATTGCAACATCGCAAAATCACAACATCGCAATATTGCAAATCGCTCGTGACATCGCATTATAGTATTATCGCTGCATCGCGAAATCGCAATATCGCAACGTCGCAATATCGCAAATCGCAGAAATGTTATGGTGACAATCTTTGTTAACCTATTTTCTGCGATATGTGATCTTGCGATCGGCGTCATCGCATATCGAAAAATTTTAAATTGTTTCATGTAAGTTATGCTGAATGCGATGTGATATTTGTTTATTATCGCACATCGCGATCTCGCAAATGTTGGAATTGTGCTTGTAAGGTGGCATCCCGCTATCTTATACGATGCGATATTTTCTAAGGAAATATTTTATCTTACCTTATCATAAAACTTAGCTTTTTTGGATTTTTCAAGAGGGTTTCCTAAGCTTATGATGGTAATTTTATTCAAAAAGGAAATTTAAACACTATTTTAATTTTTTACATTTTTAACTAAGGGTCCCCTCTTATTTAGTATTAGGAATAACACTCAATAAAAAGGGGGGTTGTTGATGGCCACAACATGTGGGAAAAGAATTCCATGCATGAAAATCATTTTTTCTCCGTCCTGGAGGGAACCGTCAACCTGAAGGCACATGCATTGGTCTACGAGCATGTGAGAGGGATTTGTGCAATTTTTGGGCTGAGAAGAGATGGTTGTCCTAGAGGGATTGTGCAATTTCTGGGAGGAATAGGTGAATGTCTCCTAGGATTGCACAATTTTTGGGCTGAGCAGTTATCCTGGCTCGGATTGCGCAATTTTCTTAAGGGAACTTTTCTGACTGCATTACGCAATTTTTTATCCCAGTAGGCTACCTAGATGATTTATGCAATTTCTGCTAGCTACTCGGCTGGCTGTCCCAGAGGAATTGCACAATTTCTGGGAGCAGCAGGTGACTGTTGCCCAGAATTGTGCAATTTCTAGGCTGAGTAGCTATCCTCAGATGAATTGCGCATTTTTTGAGAGGAAGACTCTGAGAAATAATTACACAATTCTAGAGCCCAGCTAGGTGTTCAATTGGGTTTGCACAATTTCTGGAGGGAAGGCTAGTTCCCCTCCAGAATTGTGCAATTCCTAGAGGGAGTTGTTTAACCAACAAATGACACTAAGTCCAAAAATTAGCCTGTGAAGGAGGTGGAACAAACTTGCATGCACAGGCTAACAAGACTCTATGGAACAACTAAAACCTATGTGCTTGACGATGCAAGACATATTGATGAGGATGGTTCATAGGGAGGCTCCAAGACGAATCTAAGGAAAAATTTTGGAGGGTGCTTGTAGCCACTACAACAGCTCCTAGCGGTCTTGAACCTCCATCTCTACTACTAACCCTTGACATTGTTGCATTCAATGCTTTAGTTGTTGGTGATACAAGACTCGAATGCTTTAAGATTACTTGATTCTTTAATAAATTGGAGGATGTTCCAAAAATCACCATCCATAACAATCAATCATGTGTGATGGCCTTTAAGCTATCTAAGTGAGGTCATATTGGGAAATTCATGAGACTATGGCCATTGCCCCGCTAATTAAATTTGTTGGTAGATAACAATTGGAGACCCGACATCAATATGTGGGTTGGACCTGGTCATATAGTTTCCCACTTGGATAGTTTTTCATCAGACAGATCATTTTTAGATAAAAATCTTAATTATTCTTCACAAATTCTATCTTGAAGTGGCTCATATCACTACCCAATTACTTTGGAAATTAATATTGAAGTGGATTATAACCTTTTTATTTTTCGCTTAAATATGTTGTGGCTCTCTAGGCCTTTTCTTTTTTGCTTAAATATGTTATGGCTCTCTAGGCCTAGACTTAGAGAAGTTGTATTGCAATCTTGGGAAAATGGATTTCTAGCTCTCTAATATTTATTTGGGAATAGAACATAAAATATATAAAATTTGCATGGGTCGAGAAAATGTATTCAAACAAAAAAAAACTCAGTTCATTTATAAAAATTAGCGAGAAGCCTTGCAACAACAAATGGAGCAAAATTCCATCTTAATGGATATTTATGTGGAGAAAACAATTTGTTTGAAAAATATCATAAGACACTTTGAGAAGAGGAGGAAGAATATAGATTAAAATCACATAGCCTGTAGTTATAAGTGGGGAACAAAAACACTAAATTTCTTCATAATCAGGGAAAAAAGGAGGACCTAGAATAATAAGATCAAATCAATTTCTCTAGATGAGGAAAATATTATAGATTTTTCTCAAATGAAAGAAAAGGTAGTTCAAGATTTCCACGTTCTTTATGAAAAACTAGGCTCTTAGGATGACTTTGATGAGCATGATATGTTGGCTCGTATTCCCGACTTGGTCTCCTAAGAGGATAATGATGCCTCATTGCCCCCTATTTTCGAATGGGGGATCATGAAGTATTAAGCTCTTTCAGCCCAAACAAAGCCCTGGGCGTAGATTGATTCTTAGCTCATTTTTATCAATAATCTTGGGATATCATCAAATATGATTTGTGCAAAATGATAGATTATTCTATTATGCATACATATAATGGAGTGCTCAAATCATCCTTTCTAGCATTGGTTTCGAAGGAATTCAATTCATATTACTTCTCTCTTTTTTTACCAACCTCCCTATGTAATATCTCTTATAAGTTGAACATCAAAATTATAGCACTTCGGATCAAGCCCCACTTCTAAAAATTATATTTGAAAATTCAAAGGATTTGTTAGATACAGGAAATTGTGGATAACATCATTCTTGTCCAAGATTCAATCTCAAGGAGAGAAAGGAATTGTTATCAAATTAGATATGGCTAATTCCTTTGATTAGGTTCAGCTTAAGTTCCTCTTTGCATTAATGAAAAAATTTGGTTTTGAACAAAAGGTAATTCAATGGGTTTATGATTGCATGTCTCAGTTGGTCATTGGAAGGTTAGATGGTTTTTCCAAAGCATAAAGAGGCCTATAAGAAGTTTGTCCTCTTTCTCCAATTCTATTTATCATAATGGTCAGTCTTTGAGTAGACAATTGGATTATTAAAGGAGAAGATAATTGTTCCTAGGTGTTCACTTTGGGAGAGGTATCAAAAACATCAATCATGCCTATTTTGGAGATGATACATTATTGTTGGGAGGTGCATGTGTAATCATTGAGACGAAATTCCAAATATCATTATAGTTTTTTAATGCCTCATGCATTGGTTAAAAAAGGAAAAATTCAAATATATGCATGGAATTTTAATAAATATTTAATGGGAGAGTTGAAGCATATCTTAGATTCGTGGTAGCATATAGATGGAAGGAATTTAAACATAGGCATTCCTATAAGTTTGAAATCCCATTCTTATCAGTCGTGGGCCCCAATTATCTCCAAATTCAAATCAAAGTTTGAACAATGGGGAGCCAACTAAATCAATGCTACTAGGTGTGTGGTTCTCATTCAAGATATCTTATTATTTCTTCCTCTATTTAAATTCTCAAAACATACTTACCGATCAAACGGGAACTATTACCTCAAAATGAGAACTCTAGCCCAAAAACCCCCCAAAAAATGAAAAACAACCCAAAAACGAAAATTGTGTATGCTAGAATGATGTTTTCTTTTTAGGGTAAATTTTCATCATTTTTTTTAAATTGAAGTACAAACCAATATTTTTGTGAAAAGGATGAAAAAAAACACCCTCAAAACAATTAAGTTTGATGTTGGAACAAAAAAATATCAGGTTATAATTTGTACACTTTTTAGCAGTGGAATTAAAGATAAAGTCTCAAGTCTTTAAAAAACCATAAAATTCTAACAATTCTTGAACATGATGTTAAAGATAAAATATCTTGACTCTAAAAAACCCTAAAATTGTAATTATTTTCAACAATAGCATTAAAGATAAAATATCATAACTCAGAAAAACCTTAATATTTTGACAAATTTTCAACCATGAAATTATGGACAAATTATATGACTAATTTTTAATTTTTTTAAAATGAACAAGTAAATGAAATATTCATTATTCCAAGAGTAATTTTTATTTTAAAGGCTAAAATTATAGCTCTTTTCAAATCTTAGTCCAAGACAACTTATCCTTTGCAATAAAAACCTCAAAATCAACCATCAAAACGAAGTGTCCCTTTTAATGAGGCATTAAAATTTCAACATTTTTAAAACTATCTTATACCAAATGATAACAATAAATAATATCATGGCAATATCACTGTATAGTTTAAAAAATCAACATTAATTTCTAATATTTCTTTACTTTTAATCAAAATATCAACTTTGCTAGATTGAATATAACATACATTATTTTTGTAATTCATTATTGCATTCGCTGGGGATTCACTCAGTGAACCTCTGACATATCACGTGCATTTGTAGGATATTAAACAATACCCTTAATTTGACTACATCTTGGAAAATCCCTCTAAAAATCACATTATTTAACCCCCTACCAATATGAACCCAATACAACTTCCAAATTTAAAAATCTGTACTTTCACTATATATTATAGGTATCCATTTTTTCATTAACATTTTTTATAACCTTTTATATTTTCTCATTAACTTTAAGATCCATTTTTTATATTTGCCAATATGAAAACCCTTTACCACCCATATATCCCCCAATATATTATGTCACTTTTTCTTCAATATATATCCCTCAATTGGAACCTACCTGGTATGATATTTCTCCCCTAGTGAAGCCCCCGTGATTGCATTGTGGATATTCTAAAGAGATGAATTCTTCATAATTAAAACATATAATCCAACAAACATAGAAATGACTCAAAATATTTATTTCAAGTTACCATGCAAACATCTCTAAAGATATGAATTCTTCATAATTAAAACATATAATCCAACAAACATATAAATGACTCATAACTTCATGTAAGATCACATGGAAGTCAAACATATTTATTTCAAGTTACCATGCAAACATCTCTAAAGAGATAAATTCTTCATAATTAAAACATATAATCCAACAAATATAGAAATGACTCATAACTTCATGTAAGATCACATGGAAGTCAAAATATTTATTTCAAGTTACCATGCAAACATCATTTACATAAAATGTCTTAGACATTTATTCAAAATCACCCATAGGTTTGGGCACACCATCGGAATCTACATCTTCAGATGAATGACTGGATGCAGATGAAGATGACCCATATTATTTGCTTTCAATAACTAGAGCCCCATCTGAGTCAACATATATTCCCACCATTTCAGGTTTCAAAAGTCTTTTAGATCTATGACTAGGTTTAGCAGACTCCCATCTCAACCTTGTTTCTTCTGGTAGAAACTTCTTCAAAATATCTATGGTCTTGAAGCGAAGAGTTCCTCTCTTTGTTAAATTGAATTCATAGACAAGTAAGTCAACATCCTCCAATTTTAAGATGTTTGTGTGGTGACGATTTATATTTGTACCCTTTCTTTTTCTCTTTCTTCCAATTTGTTTATCAACTACCATCTCTGGCTTGTACACACCATTGAATGGGAGGGTATTTGTGGCATACAATGTAATTCAATCACTGTAATATATTCATTTTCTTTAATGACCTTTATAACCTTGGAAACATTGAATTGATAGCCACGTCGATTTCCATTGGCTAATATTGTTATCATGCAACCCTTCATAACATCCTACACATAACCCCTATAAAGGTCTTCCATGACATCATGTTGTGCACATGATCTTCTAGAACCAATATAGATTTCTCTTTCCTCTACCTATTGAGAATTAATAATGTCTTAAGATTGTTGTTGTTCAACAATGTGTCTTTCCTCCTATTCATTTGGCATATTTTGCAGCCAAATAAATGTAGTCTTCAAAAGTGTATCTTCATTTCTTGATCTTGAAATGATATTACTTTGATTATTGAAAAACGACTCCCACCAAACTGAATCAACAACATCAAAGTACTCATATGTATCTCTAATACATATTTTTATTTATTCCAGGAATTCAGAATAATTTATCTCTCTCTTATGCCTTCGTGCATTATGGAGTTCAACAAATGATTATAATAATATTCTTTGTAGTACTGTCTTCTGGAGTCATCACATTTATGTTTGATTAGAATCAATGTTTCGAACCAACCTTTATGATTCATCATCAGGATTAGATCCATGAGTGAAATAAGTCAGAACTCAATGAGGTTTAAATAAGGCTAGGATTGAGATGGGAATGAATAATGGCCGACATGTTAGATGATGTAATTTCGATTTATAATTGTTTATTTTTATTTTTATTATTAATTTAGTCATTGTTTATTGGTTTTAATACATAATTTAATATCTAGTTTTTCTTTCTATATTAAAATTAAGATTATAGTTATAAATATTAATTAGTGATTATTAACTAACCAATAATTAATTGTATAATTAATTAATTTATTAATATTAGTGATATGATATGATTGAAATGAATAATGAATATTAATGATGTGATATGGTATGATTGAAATGAATATTAATAATATGATACATATGTGAATTATTTATGAATTATTTATGATATATATGCATTATCTTAATTTTTAGTTATAATTAAAAATGAAATATGATATAATATAATATAATATAATATAATATATAAGGATGTATATTAAAATCATGATTAGTACCTAGTGACTACTAATGATTTCAAAACTAATTGTATGGTTATGCATACTAAGTTAAATATTATTATTAATTCCAAATATGAATCTAATAATTAAATTAAATTAAATATTATTTATTTATGTATTTATTTTTGTTTTTATTTGAATTAAATGTTTATAGACTTAATTATTTTATGCACTATTGATTCAATTAAACTAAATTTATAATATTAATTAATTAATTAATTATTATTATTATTTTTAATGACTTAAAATAATGATTATAGAAAGGGTTTATACTTAATTATTTAAAGGAGAAGGGTTTAATGAATTTAGGATTTGTGTCATGACGAGGAAGATCGTGGCGGTCCAGTCGAGGGATGAGAAGGCAGTGGCATTTTTTAGGAGAATGAAGGATTAGAGGTAAGAGTCGGGATCCAATTATCACTAATTTTCCAACCATCATTGCTGTTGAGGTTATTAGGGTGTTTACCTATTTCGATGGTTTCTTTGAATTTCCTATGGTGATAATGGTCAATTTTGGCCACAACACATGAGTTTTAAATGCAAATATGATGATTCGTTTTATTGGAGTGTTTGGCTAAAGCTGAGGTTTTGGAGTGGTTATGCTTGATGTTAGCTACATGTTCTTGAATCCTAGTTGAGATAGATGTACCAGTCTCACCAATGTGGGTTTTTCCACAAGAACAAGGGACCAAATAAACCCCTTTGTGGCATTTGGGTTTATATGGTCCCTTGTTCTTGTGGCAAAACCTACATTGGTGAGACCAGTAGATCAATATCAACCAGGATTCAAGAACATGCAGCTGACATCAAGCATAACCGCTCCAAAACCGTAGCTTTAGCCGAGCACTCCAATAAAACGAGTCATCATATTTGCATTGAAAACTCATGTGTTGTGGCCAAAATTGACCATTATCACCATAGGAAATTCAAAGAAGCCATCGAAATAGGTAAACACCCTAATAACCTCAATCGCGATGATGGTTGGAAAATTAGTGACAATTGGATCCCGACTCTTACCTCTAATCCTTCATTCTCCTAAAAAATGTCACTGCCTTCTCATCCCTCGACTGGACCTCCACGATCTTCCTCGTCATGACACAAACCCTAAATTCATTAAACCCTTCTCCTTTAAATCATTAAGTATAAACCCTTTCTATAATCATTATTTTAAGTCATTAAAAATAATAATAAAAATAAATAAATCAATCAATTAATTAATATGATAAATTTAGTTTAATTGAATCAATAGTGCATAAAATAATTAAGTCTATAAACATTTAATTCAAATAAAAACGAAAATAAATAATATTTAATTTAATTTAATTATTAGATTCATATTTGGAATTAATAATAATATTTAACTTAGTATGCATAACCATAAAATTAGTTTTTAAATCATTACTAGTCACTAGGTACTAATCAAGATTTTAATATGCATCATTATATATTATTTTATTTTATATTACATTATACTATATCATATTTCATTTTTAATTATAACTTAAGATAATTCATATATATCATATATAATTCACATATATATCATATTATTAATAATCATTTCAATCATACCATATCACATCATTAATATTCATTACTCATTTCAATCATATCATATCACTAATATTCATAAATTAATTAATTAATTAATTATACAATTAATTATTGGTTAGTTAATAATCACTAATTAATATTTATAACTCTAATCTTAATTTTAATCTAAAAAGAAAAACTAGATATTAAATTATGTATTAAAACCAATAAACAATGACTAAATTAATAATAAAAATAAAAATAAACAATTATAAAGTGAAATTACATCATCTAACATGAAGGCCATTATTCATTCCCATCTCAACCCTAGCCTTATTTAAACCTCATTGAGTTCTAACTTATTTCACTCATGGACCTAATCCTAATGATGAACCACTGAGGTTGGTTTGAAATGTCGATTCCAATCAAACATAAAAGCGATGACTCCAGAAGACAATACTACAAAGAATATAGATCGCAGAATCCTCAAATCTATAATAATATTATTTTTGATGCAAATATTGGATGATCTTGAATGAACTTAAAAAATGCTAAACCTTGTAACAACCCTGATGAAAATTCCATGTAATAAAAGTTAATAAAGGAAAAAATAATAACCATGGTTAATGGGACACTTATTCCAAGCTAAATGTTGGGCAAGACATCCTAAGGGGTGTTCATTTAGTTGTTTATGGCTAATGAAATTGGCAAAGGCAATGACTAAGGCTTTGGAAAGGCAAAATGTCATTTTTGGCACATTTATTTATGAAAATAATGGAAATGAGGAGAAAAAACAGGTGAAAGGTCACATGTTGCATGTGAGGAGGAAATTGAAGGAAAATAATGGAAAATGAAGAAAATAGAGGCCTCATTCATAAAAAGGCTTCTGAGGATCAGTTGGTAACCTTTTTTCAGTTCAGTTTTGGATCTCTCTCATTATTCTCTCTTTCTCTCTCTCTTTCACTCTTGGACATAGAATTTTCTTGGAGCACTTTGGCATTGAATCAAGAATGGAAAAGAAGGAAAGAGGAAGCAAAGATAAAGCAGGGAAATGCAGGATTAAGAAACTACAAAAAGATGCACTGCAAGTATCGATTTTCATGTGTATTTTCCTTGCTAGATTTGGCATGCATGGTATTTCATGTGGTTCTTTTGTTGTTGTGGCATGGTTTTTTCCAAGTGTAATAGTGTTTTCAGCCTAACCTTGTCATTTCCAGATAGCCATGGTGTGATTGGGGTTCTCATGTTTTGGTTGAGTTGGATTGTCGGGTGGATTTGAGGCTGAGTGAAGTGGATCTTCGAAATGATAGAAAACATGGCCTACTAACCCCAGAAACAGACTGTGGGTTACAGTAAAGCTAGATTTTGTGTTGCATCGGATGGCCTAGGAATCCTTGCTGATGAATGACAGGATATACGATAAAGCCAAGAGGTAGTTTTCTATTCGTTGGGGCTAGTAATCTTGAGTTTGGGATATGCAGTAAAGCCTGGAGAGTGGGTCTCAGTTTAGGGCCTAGTGATCTGAGTTTGGATTGCGGTAAAGCCATAATGAACTTAAAAAATGCCAAACATGATGATGATCCCCATTCTACAATAGTTGAATACTTCTTTCCCCATATAAGTGCTTTGCAATCAATTTTTTGATACGAAATTGATGCTGGAAGATAATGTCATTAAGTTGTTCAATGCATTTCTCCTCACCATGCGATCCCTGAATAAACCTTCACATGTCAATAGTTTCTTCCAACACATGAAAAATAGGCTCTAGAATGTATGAATTCTTAATACATTCAATTAATGATGGCAAGCTCCCAACATCCTTCCTCCTCAATGTTATTGAAAAACGACTAAACATCTCATCAATATGGTCATGAGTGTGCCCAACAAGAAGAAAACCAACCTTTACCTTTCTAAAAATTCTCAATTCAACAAGCATGTTTAGATATCCAAAAAGAACTTGATTTTTGTTTTCATGGCTTGTGTTGTCTAATTTCAAATACAAAAATTCAGGAGAAACACCAGACCAATGAGAAACCACATCATGGATTATAGTTATGGTCAGATTTACATCATTATGAATATTTGGAGTTGTGAAGTAAACCCTTGGAAACATCTTCCCATTAAAGACCATACAACCAACCAAGTGAAACTGAATAAAAATTTCCTCATGTAAATTTTCTAGTGTGCGGATAAAATGTGGCACAAGTTTTTTCTTTTGGTCCATACCATAAATTATCAAACCCATATATTTATTTGGATTATTATAACACTTCTTTCGATTCTTATACAATTTTTTTCATTCACTAGTTTGTTGATTGCAATGCCCTTAAAGTGATTTGACAATGGAATATGCACATAAAATAAAAGAAACCTATTAATAAATATATTTTCACAGTTAATAATTATCCAAATTTTAAAAATAATGTTATGAATGCGTACCTCTTTATGCCCCTTGACATCTATCCCTTTTTTATTTAAGAGAAGCGCATGTACTGCAAACCCCCATCCTTGTCTTCTTAGAATACAAACATTATTGATTTTTTTCGTCCATAAACTTGTAAAATATGAATTTGTAATAGAATTATCATCTCCTTTAACACCTTCTACATATTCTCTGTATAAGTTATAGATTTGTTGTCTTGAGAATATATCTGGAACGTATTGTGCCTTTATTTGGCATACACTCTCCACACTTTGAAAAAAAAGTCATTCAGTCATGACATTGTAGTAATTTTTGATGGTCTGACCCCTCTTTTATAATGTACTTCTGAATAAAATGTAGGATCTTTTTCCAGTCTTTCTTGGATTCTTGACAAATGAAAATTACCAATTGAATGCAACATTTTGAAATCCTTTCTATAGACCAATACATTGTCAATATGATAATCATAACCTTCTAGTGTAGATTGCATCCAACCCACTAAATATGAATTTTGAATGCTTTTATTCATTGACAAATATCTCTTCCTTTGCTGCAAATAAAACTTCAAATCCATATGTTTCAAACAATCCTTTCAACAACATTCACTTGAAATTAGATCACCGATATAAATTCTACTTACAAGATATTCTTTCCTAAACCTTGTATAAATGGAATATTTTTGACTGATATGAAAAGGTCTACTCCTACACCTAGATACAATATTTTCTTGCAACGTCTCCATCATTTCATTATTCTCTGTAGAAGCAATTTCATCATTATTAGGAGGAATCTTATACTCACTATGCTCATTCTAAATATAGTTAGAAAATTCATCACCATCATTGCTTGGAAAATATTCATTACCATCCTCACCTGAAGGAAATTATTCACTACCAACATCCGTGCTTTTGAAATCCCGACTCAGACGAAATTCTTCAACATGTTCATCTGTTCTTTTCAAAACCTCCCTTGGAGGATTCAATTCATCATCACCATGAGTGCCTTTGAAACACTCACTTAGAGAAAATTCATTATTCACATTCGTGCCTCTAAAATTATCATTTGCAAGAACCTCTTCATCCTCCCTTTCATAACTGGTGCTCACATAATCCTTAGGATTAGGACTAAGTAGAAAATATGACTCTCTATTCATAGTAAAATTATCATTTGCAGGAAATTATTCATCCTCCCCTTCATCAGTGGTGGTCTCATAATCCTTGGGATTAAGACTAAGTGGAAACTTTGAATTTCTATTTAATGGAAATTCTCCATCCTCCAATTCGTTAGTGGTGCTCTCATAATCTTTAGGATTAGGACTAAGTGGAAACTTTGAACATATATTTACTAGAAGTTGTTCAGCCTTGCCCTCCCCTTCCTTAATAGTGCTCTCATAATCCTTAGGATTAGGACTATGTGGAAAATTTGACTCTGGAAATTCTTCTCCCCCCACCTTCATCAATGGTGCTCTCATAATCCTTAGGATTAGGACTAAGTGGAAAATTTGACTCTCTATTTACTAGAAATTCTTCATCCCGCCCTTCGTTAGCGATTCTTTCATAATCATTAGGATTAGGACCAAGTGGAAAATTTGACTCTCTATTCACAGTAAATTATTTTTGTTGTCCTTCATCAATGCAGCTCTCACCATTCTCAGGATTAAGGCCAAGTGGAAAATTTGTCTCTCTATTCATAGTGAAAGAATTCCTATTACATTCATCAAAATGAACAGAGTTGTTACGTGACGAAGATGTCGATGCTATAGAAAGAAAAGCTTCACTATCAGAAGAATCCATGACCTAAAACTAGAAGATGTCGAATGATATAAATGCACTCTCTCTCAATGAAAATGTATAGCTTAAAGATTAAAAAATTCTCTCTAAAGTTTTCCCCCCATATTTTTTCACCGAAATTCCCCCCCCCCCCCCCACCCAAAAAAAAACTTTCGCCGAAAATTTTCCCTCCAAAAATTTCGTTTTGAAATATTTCCCTCAAAACATTTCATCTAAAATTTACCTGCAAACATATTACTAAACTTCCGGTCTTGAAAAATTTCACCCTACTTTCTATTCAAAATATCCATAGAAATTTTCGTTTAACGCATTTCTTCGAAATTAAAATAGTTTTCTATTTAAATTATTAAACATTGACTAAGTAACTAAATTAATTTTTATAATTAATATTTTATTTTTTATCCCACAATGAATAAAAGTTAATCTAAGCCTATAATATTAACTATATATATATATATCTATATCTATATATATATATATATATATATATATATATATATATATATATATATATATATATATATATATATATATATATATATATATATATATATATTTATTTATTTATTTATTTTAATCTCAGAGTCGAGAAATGCTAAAGAAATCTCACAATCTTTGCTATATAATAACACCCGTTGTTTCTATTCGTCACATCACATCAAGTCTTCTAGGTTTTGTTAAAAATTTTGGAGCAATTTTATGGAGTAGCTTAGCTGCAATGTCATCGATAGCACATTCAACGAGAGTTTTTCGCATTTGAAATGTTAGTTTTCCTTCTATTTTGACTATTTAAAGAGGAATTTGGGGAAAATTTGTTGTTTTATGGGAAAAACCACATAAAAAACTCTATTTTTTTATATTTTTATAGCGAAGAAGATGGAAAAAAACTCAAATTTTTAGGATTTTTAGGAAAAAAATTAAGATTTTTATTTTTTATTTTTTAGGGCTTTGAAATGAAAAAACAGTTGTTAAATTTTTCTTTTTTGTATTTTTTTAATTTGGTTTGGGGAGACATTCAATTCTTGCACGAAAAAAATAAAAATAAAAAATATATATATATTCCATTTATTGATTTTTTTTAAACATGCAAAACAAAAAAAAAATAATTAAATTGTTTTAAAAATAATTTATATTAGTTTAATATTTATTTATTTATTTATTTTTTTTCAGTTTTAAAAGATATATATATATATATATATATATATATATATATATATATATATATATATATATATATATATATATATATATATATATATATATATATATATATATATATATATATATATATTAAATTGAATATTTTTTTTTACCTATATCAATATGGTTTAAAAAAAAAAAAAAAAACTTTTTAAAAGAATTTTATTATTATTATTATTATTATTAATATAGTTTTTTTATATTTAAAAAAAAATAGGGTTGAAGGCCTATGGGAAGGCTTGCCCAGGCCCAAGAAGTTCCTCCTGCAAGCCTTCAACCCCTTGTTGGACCTAGCAGCTAATTCTAGGAATCAACCCCTTTGCCCAGCGAGGGGCCAGAGGTCCATGGGTGGGCTTATCGGGCCCGTGCAGGCCTGTCCACAGGCCTTCGACACCCCGTTGGGCCAAGAATTGGCCGCTAGGTGCAACAGTGGGTCGAAGGTTCGCACAGAGCCAACTGACCTAACCATGGGTTTTCGACCTCATGTTGGGCCGAAGGCCCATGGACGAGCCTGTGGGGCCCATGCAGGCACACCCATGGGCTTTCGGCCACTCGCTTGGCCGAAGGCCCATCGGCGAGCCTACTTGGGGCTTTGGACCTCACTATATATATATATATATATATATATATATAGATATATATATATATATATATATATATATATATAGATATAGATATAGATATTTATCTATATCTATATCTATATCTATATCTATATCTATATCTATATCTATATCTATATCTATATCTATATCTATATCTATATATATATATATATATATATATATATATATATATATATATATATATAGCAAGAGTGTTTTCTTCTCATTCATTGGCTAAAAATGTTACAAATATATGTTACAATCCTCGACACTAAGGCCTACAGGAACAACCAAGCCCCCCCAAACTTAAGAAACCAAGCCAAAGCTTCGAAAATTGGGCATAGGGCCCACAATACTCTGAAACCACCGATGACCGTAGGATCCATTTCCAAAGATTACACGATAGAGTCAAAACCTTTTATCTAACACAACGGACTTGAAAAGATTTCAAACCCATTTCTAGAGTCAAATCAGGTCCACTCAGGGAGATAACTCCCGGGCTAGTTCACCACCTAAAACCCATGAGAAGCAGCCTACACACAACCATGTTCATGATTAGCTTGGAAGTTAACAACACCAACTAGCTCAATGAACCATGGCCGTAGATCTTCACAAGCAAGATCCGACGAATGAAGAGAATATCGGGCGAAGAAGAAGCACGAGGAAAACCCACCTGATATAGGCAATTTTCTCTCTCCTCTCCACAGCCACATGTTGATTGATGAGTGGCATCGAGGGAAAACCTTAAAATACCACTTAGGGGATTAGGGACACCCAAAAACCACTAAACCACTAAAACTCTCTTTTCCTCGAAAAAGTGTCCCACTCTCTCTCCACTTCCAACCATCCATCTGGGAGACCCAATCGCATCGATTCTGAGGTCTTCTTCTTGTTGAACCATTATCCTCCATCTTCTTAATTTCCAAATTGCTGCTTCTCCTTCATACTATGATAATGTTCCCTATCTGCTTTTTCCAGAGTGTGGCAGTCCTCACGCAGTTTCCCTATGAGTGCCAACTCCCACATACATTTACTATTATCTCTTTTACATAGCACCCCCTCATTCGCCAGTCGATCTACTAATCTGCTGGCATTTTTGCGAACATGAAAAAAACTAAGGGTTTTTAGGATTCTTAGATGTGATTGAATATGATGACAGACCTGTAATAGTCTCTAGTGGTTTGAGACCTTTTCTGGTGCTGAGCCATTTACTATTTTTTGACAGAATTAATTGTTAATTTAGAGTCTGCCTCTATGATTGTGTTATGTATATTGAGATCCATCAGTATTTCTAAACAATGCTCTATGGCCATTAGTTCCACCATATTATTGGTGGCATGACCTAAATGACTATGAAAAATGACTTTTATATTTCCCTTGTCATCTCTTATAACTCCACCGTAACTCGCAGCCCCCGGGTTTCCTTTTGAGGCTCCATCTATATTGAATTTCAAAAAGACAGGGGGGGCGGTTGCCAAAAAGCCTTCCCCACTGTAGTATGTGTTGCAATCTTGTTTGTGCCTTGGGGGACAAGATTCTGGAGGCCCAAAAGCAAAAGAATGTGAGCATCCTGGTGAGAAGGAGGATCCGTGGAAGGTTGATTTAGAAGGGTATTTACAATTTCTTTGAGCTATCTTAAGAGCCGTGCTATGATGCTATGGGTTAAGCCAGATTTATCCTTGAAAATTATGTTTTTGTGTTCTTTCCAAACATCCCAAACCAAAAAGCCTGGAATCAGAGACCAGGCTATGTTGACTGTCTCATTTTCTGATATGTTTTTCCTCCAATTCTTTAAAGTTTTAGTGATGTCGTTTTCATCCCTGTCAGTTTGCCTGAAGATTGAGGCAACCCAGTTCGATAAGGTTGAGGTGAATGTGTAGTGGTTGAGAAGGTGATCCATCATTTCTTCAAGAAGACCACATAACTGGCATCTAGATGGTCTAGCAAAACCTTTCTTTCTAAGATTTTCACAAGTCAGAATATTTTTGTCTTGTGCCAACCACATGAACAGTTTGATTTTCATCCAATGAGGGTTCTACCATAGGTCCTTCCATATTTTATCAGAGCTTGGAAAGTTAAGTCCAGTGGCAATTCTTTTGGCTTCTTTGAGGTTGAAGTTGCCCTCACTTTTTCTTCCCCATCTTAGTTGGTCAGTTGAAGTTGAGATCAAATTTTTTCTCTTTTCCAAGATCGTTGAAAGAGCTTCAGCCTAGGTGTTCAAAGGGGTCTCTTCACTGTAAACTGGTACCTTCCATGTTCTCCATTTACCATTGTCCCTTGTCTAATCCCAATAGTCACTTACCCTTTATAGCCCTTTGTTGACAGTGTCATCTTTGAGAATGTCCAGTCCTTCTCTACATAGGTTAGGTTCCTGCTGCCAGTTATCCTCCCAAAACTAGGCTAGGTTCCCATTTCTTATCTCCCAGAAACTATGTTTCTGAACTAAGGCTCTGTTCTCCCAAGCATTGTTCCAAATATGGGAGCCCCTGATGTGTCCTGTCATTCGAATGTGGTCCCTTTCTTGCCAGTCCTTTGCATATTTCTATTTCCAGAGCTTGGCCCATGGGTTTCTCATTTCCTTTAGCCATCTCCACCAAAGTTTTGCCCCCAAAACTTTTCTTAGAGTTTCCGAGTCATGGAGACCCAAACCCCCATGTGTTTTGGGTTTGCATAGCTTGTCCCAAGCTACCAGAGCCCATTTCTTTTTTTCTTCCCCTTTACCCCAAAGAAAATCTCTTTGGATATTCTTGATTTGTTGTAAGACTCCTTTTAGGACAGGAAGAGCCGAAAACATGTAGATTGGAATGGTTTGCAGGACAACCTTTGTGAGAACTAGCCTGCCTGCTAAATTCAAAGATCTGCTTGTCCATTTACTGACTTTGTCCTTCAGTTTATTAGTCACTGGCTCCCAAACTTCCTTGCTCAGAGGTTTTTCAGTGAGAGGTATTCCCAGATATTTGGAGGGAAGATGATCTCTTTGAAAGCTGAGAATTCTGGAGAGATTTCTCTGAATAGCAATATTAGTATTGAAAAAGAAAACTTTTGATTTTGTGAGGCTTACCTTTGTGCCAGTAGCCATAGCAAAATCATGCAGAATTTGTTTGAAAGCTTTGGCTTCCTTGACCGTGGGTGTGCCTTGTAGCATGGTATCATCTACAAATTGTTGATGAGTCAATGTGTCTCCATTCTGGGTTAGCTTGAGACCCTGGATTCTTCCTTCTGCCTTGGCTGAATTGATCGCTTTGCCTAATCCTTCCATCATAAGGATAAAGAGAAAGGGGGAGAGTGGATCTCCTTTCCTGAGACCTCTCAAAGGCCAAAAGGTCCTAGATGGAGAGCCATTGAGAAGGATTAAAAAGCTAGCTGAGGTAACCAGAGCCATAACCCATCTTATCCAATTATGGTTGAAGCCATATACTTTTAGTACATCCGAGATGTATGACCAACTTAGCTTATCATAATCTTTCACTAGGTCAAGCTATATGATCATACCCGCTTGCTTATTATTCTTGAGAGAGTGCACCACTTCGTGAGCTAGAATGATGTTATTGAGAATTTGCCTTCCTTCCACATATCCAGTTTTCTCCTCAGACACGAGTGTTAGAAGAAGGGGCTTGAGTTTATTTGCAATTACGTTAGAAACGATTTTGTATACCACATTGCATAAAGCTATGGGCCTAAATCTATCTGGTGTCATAGATTTTTCCTGCTTAGGGATTAGGGCTATGAAGGAAGCATTGAGTGCTCTTAGAACTGTTTTTGAAATTCTCGAATCCTCCACAAACTCAAGGATATCATGTTTGACTATTTCCCAGCATACTTTGAAGAAGTCTACATTGAAACCATCCGGGCCTGGAGCTTTCCCATTGTGCATCTCTATGATTACTTCATTAACCTCCTCTTCCATCACTGGCCTGTTGAGATTATAATTGTCTTCCCTGGTTACCATTTTTGGAATGTGTTGAGTGAAGCTTTTAATAAATTGAGATTTGTCTAAGATAGGCTCCTCTGCAATGTTTTGAAAATGTTGTACCAGAATGGATTCTATATCTTTGTGCGTGCTCAACTCTTTCCCTTGAGGATCTATAAGTTTTGTAATCTGATTATGTGCCCTATGTTCCATGGTAGATTTGTGAAAAAACTTTGTATTTCTTTCTCCTTATTTAATCCATTGCACTCTTGATTTCTATCTCCAGAAGATTTCTTCCTACTGACATCTGTTGTTCCATTCCTGTTGGAGAGAGCCAGCTTGCATTTTCCTTTCCTCAGTGAAGCCTTCTTTGATGAGAATTTGGTTAATTTTCTGTAATTTTTGTTCCACTTCTCTTTTGGCTTTAAAAATATTGCCAAACTCATTTTTGTTCCATTCTTTAAGTTTGAGCTTGATGTGTTTGAGTCTCTATTGTAGAAGGAACATTTTCGTGCCTTGAATGAGCAAGTCTTCCATCCACCATTTTCCAATATTGGTGATGAAGTGAGGGTGAGTAAGACAAACATTTTCCAACCTGAAAGGTCTGTTCCTCGGAGTGCTAACAAATGATGCTTCTAGCTGAATTGGCCAGTGGTTCGATCCTCCGAAAGGAAGGATAAAAGCATTCAAGTTAAGGCCAGTGAGAAAGAGGTCCTCCGAGATGATGAATCTATCTAGTTTCGAGGCAACTTGGGAAGCTCCTCCCCTCTTATTGTTCCATGTGAAGGTACCATTTACTGTTTCCGTGTCCACTAGCCTCATGTTGATTAGGAAGTTCTGGAATGCAATGGAGTCTCTGCCTAGTGTTCTGGTCCCTCCTTTTTTTTTGTGAGAGATCTGATCATGTTGAAGTCTCCTCCCAAAATCCAGGGCATTACCGGGTGTCTCTCTCTTAGTTCCTCCAGTGAAGTGAGAAGCCTGAGCTTGTCTTCAGGTTTTTGAGGACCATAGACATTTGTGATCATATAGATTTCCTTGTCACCCAAAGGTTGGATAACCATTGAAAGGTAGTTCCTGGATGCTTCAGCATCCAGAATTCCAAATTTCTGAGGATTCCAAAGAGTGAGAATCCCACCCGCTGTATTATTAGCTTTGACTTCTAGGTACTCATATTTAATAAGCCATTTGTTGTGTATCTCCTGGATTTTGTCTATTGAACATTTTTTTTCCTGTATAAACACATTTTCTGGGTTTTCTTCTTTTATTTTATTGTTGAGATTTATTTGTTTTCTTTTACTTCCTAGACCCCTAATATTCCAGGTTGTGAGCTTCATAATGATGGGTTTTTGAATGAGTAACTGGTGAGATCTTTCACCTTGCCTGAGTTAATCATGAGTTTCCCACACTCTGTTAGTAGCTCATTCTATCTCTTCCTTCCTCTTTTCTTGCCTGGGTTCTTGGTAGAGTGTCCTAATGCTCCCTCCATTGATTTGACCCCTCTATTCTCCTGGCTTTCATGGTTCCTTTTGACTCTAGTAGCCTTTGTTTGAGATCTCCAAAGGAAGAGCTGTTATACTCTATCAAACTCCTCTTGTGGTAGAGAGTCAATCCCTTTGTTGGTTGCTTGGTCTAGGAACTTTTCTAGATTAAGATTCTCCCTCTCAAGAATCTCCTGTAGTTTGTGGTCCTCCATCCAAACTTCACTTGGTGTCATCTCATGGTCCTTGCCAAGTTTCATAGTGCTCGGTAGACTCTCCTTTTGTTCGTTGTTTTCATGTATGATTTCCATGTTGTCCTATTTTTCCTTCTCTGCGGGATTGATCTTTGGTGCATTGTCCTTTCCATTGTTCCCTCCTTCTTCTTCTAAAACCTTGAAACTGTTATGACTTGGTAGCTTGTTATCACTAGGTTTCTTTTGGTACTTTCTTCCCCCTTCTTTCCCTCTGCCTCCCACCTTGGTGAATCCTTTAGGATCTTTGCCTGTGTTGGTTCTTATACCTCCATTTTGTTTTCTGGGCAATTGTTGAGTCTTGAAAATGTCATTCATTTGCATTATACTTTCACTATTATGTCCATTATATCACCTCCATTTCACTACTATGTCACCACATTCATCCCACTTTCATTATCATTGGGCCACCTTTATGTTTTTCCAATATTTATTATTTCTAAGCCTTTTAAGTGAATTTGTGGTTAAACATTAGAAAATAATGTGCATATGCTTATACCTAACAAATGGGTTGAGATTGTTGACATGTGTAGGTTGAAATGAGGCTTCTAGAAGACCCTTATGTGGCACTCTAAGGCCAAATTCGAATTTGGTTGGAAAGAATCATGGGATCATGAGGATATGTGTCACATCTCCTAATTGTATTATAACTCTAAGAAGACATGTGTCTTATTAGTTCCTATTTTGATTAGGACTCTAGAGGTAGAGGGAGAGATTCATGGACTATCATTAATGAGATGGCTCTCATCTTTTTGTATAAATAGGAGATCTCTCTCCTTCATTTGCTAGTCTTTTCTTAGTCCTTTTAGCTTGTTAGTCCCATGGCTTTTGAAAGCTTTTGTACTTTGTACTTTTGAAGAAATTGAATAAAGCTTTGATGTTCTCAACATGGAAGGAGATGTGAAGTAGATGTCATGGAGCATATTAGGATGTAAGTAGAGTAGATTTCATTTTGTAAATATTGCTTTGTAGAATGTAAGGTAGATTAGATTTTTCATTCATGCAATTTTAATTCATGCAAGTGTGTTTAATTTTGCTTTGATTTCATGACTCATAGCATATGTGATCATCTTGTCTATGTTGCTGACCTTTATTTTTCTAGTTTGATTTTCATTAGTATCATTTCTTTAACTTGCACTTTACTTTCTGCTCTTAGATGTCAAGTTGTTCATCTATTGATGGTTCTTTTTCCATAATCAAATAACTTTATTGGAGCCAAAATATCACTTAGTACAGCTTGGTTTAGTTTTCTTTAAGACTCACATTGCTGACTTGTTCATAACTGTTATCACATGATAAATCTAGCTGAAAGGCAAAAAGGTTAAGAAAAGGTTAAAGTAGTGTGATTTGTCTCCTTTATGTAGTGTCACTTAGATTTCACATTTCATTTTCATTTTAAATCAGCAGCATAGATACTGGGCCAATGTCATTAGTTCTTTATTTGATGTCTTTATTTTCCTTTAAGCATTTGATTTCATAGGTGGTAGGGGGCCCCTGCCTTGTATAGTTGTCACTTTAATTTCTTGCATTTCTTTTTTCTGATTTTCATGTATATTAATGTGCAGTTTGAATTACTGCATTTTATTTTCTTTTTAACATGTATATTATTGTACATAAATTGCTTTCAAGTTGATTGTAGATTAGTGATGCACATAGCCTTTTAATGAACTAATGACGTGATAGAATCATCTTGTCCTTTTGCTGAAGCAGCAAGGATACTGGGTCTCATAGTAATTCTCTCATTATTTGATTATTGCATTTTATTTTGATTGAACTAGTTGTATATTTACACTTTTGTTTAAATACTAACTCCATCAATAACATGTTTTAAGTTCTTTTGAAGTACTAAGTTTTGGAAGTTACCATTAAGGACATAGGCCTTGTCTTGAAATCTTTATCCATACTTGTCCTTTAAAAGTATTCTTAAGACCTTAGAATAGGATTTCCATTTGCATTAAACACTTTAGAAAACCAACAAGAACAAAACCCCAAAAACAACATAAACTATAAAACAACGAAGTAAGAGAAAGGTTAACTAAGCATATATAGTGCACCACACTTCATCAGTTTACGATCCCCGAATTGATAATTTATGTAGAGCAATTTAAGACATTAAATTGACTAGACATTTTGGCGCCGTTGCCGGGGAAGTGTAATTAAGAGACCTTATTTCTTACATCTGAAAAAAAAAAATTAACAATTCTTGAGTATGCTCTCCTCCTGCACTTTGTGTGATCTAGAGGATCAGAAAAAGGATTGTTAAGTAAAAAAGAAAAAATAATAATTCTTGAGTATGCTCTCCTCCTGCACTTTGTGTGATCTGGAGGATCAGAAAAAGAATTGTTAAGAAAAAATAGGAGACAAAATAAACTTCAACATTTCAATTGATTCAATAAAAAAAAAATGATGAAAAAATGAAACTCAACTGCTTTGATAGGTTCAAATTGTCCAAAATTGTCTGGTTATGCTTTGTAGTGGTCTTCAAAACACTGTATCCTATTCTAATAAGGTTTTGCAACTTAGCTGCGGAAACTACCCTGATTCCGCAGCTAGCTGTGAATTCCGCAGTTGTTTCAAGGTTTAGCAGGTTACAGGCATCCAATAAAAAACCGACCACATGGGCATCCCCAGAATTGTCCCAACATGGATCCTATCCTAGTCACCTAGCTCAGATCGATGAAAAACCAACCTAAGACCTCAGTCAAAGTCATGTTTTTAGCATGTTTTTCTTACAGTATTTGCTGCCTGAAATTGAAAATCATTAATTCTTTTTATAAAATTTTACAATTTCAGAGAAGAAGAAAAGAGAAAAACAATCCTAGCTTTTCATTGTGGCTTCAACAAGAAAATCTGCCTCCCTGTTCAAGCCTTGGCCTGAAATAAACCTGCAACATAAAAAATGCACTGTATATGTGAGAAAAAAACCAAAGGATTGAATGTTAAACGATTAGGTAATAATGATTTACAGGCAGATTTCTAAAGTTGATTACACCCTTGGATAGCTACATTATCAGTCAGAAACAGAGAAATGCTTCATGGCCAAGTAATCCTCCCAATCATTGGTGAGACTCTTATAGAACGATGCATACTCTTCCTTTGTAATCTCCTCTGGCTTTCTCATCCAGATGGGTTTTTGCTTGTTGACGAGACTCCATTCATGCGACACTTCCTTTACCTTCTTTTTTTCTTCTTATCTTTCTCCTTTTCCTCCTCCACTTCTTGGATATCCCCTTCATCTTCCTTCTTCTCCTCTGTCTCCTCTTCGTCGTCACTGACCTCCTTCTCGGTGGTCTTCTCAGTCCACAAATAAATGGGGTAGCTAATGAACTCGGAATGCTTCTTGATCAGATCCTTCAGTCGTCTCTCCTCCAAGTATTCCATATAAAAAAAAAAAAAAATCAAAATCAATTTCACAGCCGAATGCAGAACTGTTAACTCAGGAAAAATGCGTAAACACAGGAAAAATGTCAAACTTCAAACGTTCAATTTGCCCAAATGGAGATGAATTTCAAAAAACTAAAACATGGGGTTTTTTGCCAGCTGGGTTAATTACATAACCCAGAAACCGTTTGAGGAAATGCGTGGCGGTCTGGGAGAAATCTTCGGTTCTTTGGAGCCTCTTTTTTGCCGCCGCGTGAAGAAAAACGTGAGTTAATTAACTGATAGTTTGATGTGTGATTGAATTCGGCGTGCCTGAAGAAGGGGAATTCAAATTTGGTTCTATGCTGCCACCTCTACCCCATTGCAATTCATTAAGACCCGTTAAACAGTAGTTTCAATCCAACACGGCTCTACATATGATCATTTCCACAGCCAAGTGTACGTAGCCACCCGACGCTTACGGATTTGGTCGTTGATTCATCTACTCATATCTCCATTTCCCGCATGCATAAACTCATTGCCGTGTTGTTCTCTACTCTCTCATACCACCGTTTCCATTCTCGTTTTCATACACCACTCTCGTTTTTACTGTAAATCTCTCTCTTTTCTTTTTCCTCACCTCTCTGTTCAAAACCCCGATCACAAGTTCTGCACCATACCGTTTATCTACTCTGTTACAACCGTAATTCCCCTGTTTTTCCCGTGAGCATTCTCCTCAAGCGTCCATATACCACTGTCAGAGCTTCAAGTAAAACTGAGAGCCGAAAATGGGGAAATTGTTAAGAGCAGAACCGGAGGGTTTGAAATTTTTAGAGGGTTAACCACAGACAAAGGAATGGTTGAAGTTCATCCAAAAATTTAAAGGGTACAATAAAGAGGTGACAAAGGCATTTTCCCGGTCATTTAATGGAAATACCATGGAGGTAGGAGACCAACAGTTCACCATAACAGAGAGCACCTTGGCCACAGCAACCGGTTTGCCTCAAAAAGGGTGGTTCCTTTGCTATTTCCATGGAAAAGGCTATATGGAAGATCAATTTGTTACAGCCTTCACTCCTCCACATTTTTTTTCTCTTCCACGCACACAGCCACTCCATTTCACAGCACTTTCTACACTCTGCACTTTTCGCAGCCAATACAACGTTTCCGCAGCTCATACAATGTTTCTGCAGCCAATCCCAGATTCCGCAGCTGTTTTGTTAAACTCTAGGTTGCAGGTGTCCTCAAGCAAAACAAGTCACATGGGTAGCTAGGAAAATGTCAGTACATGGATGGTGTCCTATTCATTCGATCAAATTTCATGAAAAAGGCCCCGGTCAAAGGGAAGTCAAATTGTGTGTTATCACAAAGTCGCCACACTGAGTCGCCACACTAAGTCGCTGCATGTCAAGAAAAAATAATAATTTTGAATCAATGAAATGAACAAGTTATTTTCTCACTTTTCTGAAGGTATTGATTAATTTTGGACTGATAATGAAAGATGAATGGCTAACTTTTTATTCAAGATTTTTAGCTACAGAGCTGTTCCCCAATTCCGCAGCCAGAAAAACCTCATTGTTCAAATTAGCCTATCTTTCTCATACAAAATCAGATTTTGATGATTTAAGTACCATTGGAAAGATCTCAACAAGATCTATACAATGAGAAATATATCATTAGAGTTTGAAATGGCAAATAATGAAATAAATTGCTGAAAAGAAGCAACATCAACTTGAGGCACCAATTCCAAAGCAGGTATAAATTCTTTTGATTTTTCCTTTGAGAACTTGTTTCATTAATACAAATTCTTAGTTTTGTGTGTAAATATCATAACTAGAGAGATTGATCACCTCTCTCCTTTGATAATCTTACATTCCATGGCAGAAGAAGTATTAGTTTTTTTTGCAGGTTCCAGGAGGAAGGACAAATGACTACAAGAGAATGGTGTCTCTCTAAGAGACCAATTTGTTTCATAAGAGGATGATCAACAACAAAGAGGAAATATGCTGATGCAAATTCAGATCCAAACACTTGAAAAACTTTCAGATACTATTGTCTCCATCACATCCATCCATCACATCCATACTTCATAATAAACCATTCACCTCATTCCACTCCATACTTTTCACTTACATTCACATACACTTTCCATCTCTTTTTGTCCATTCATAACCCACAAATAAAAGCAAGAGGCTCATTCACATGCTTATTGCCATTGCCATTTCTACTCTCCATTGCCATCTTCCATTTTCATTTTCCATTCCTTGTCATTTTCATTCCGCAAATAAGCCCTGCTTCAATGCAAATTATTGAGTCCATAGTCCTTTGAGTCTAAGTTCTTTGTAAAAACACCTTGAGGCTTGCATGCCTTAATGGCAAGTCCTCATGCTGATAAACAATGGGAATACATTAATGTCCCTTGTTCGTTAGATCTTCTAGGTGACTCGACATCAGCAAATTCATTCGTACCTAGCAAGATGTGTTTGGGCATCTTGACTCTCATTGTCATCAATGGTGAGAGTTCTCGTGTTGACTAGTGGCATCCATTAATGGCCACTAAGCCAACAATTTCCTACTATGTTCGACATCAGAACATCTTTTCACATAGTAGGAATTGTGCCAATGAGTTTTGAAGACATGAAGACTATTATTTTTAGCATTTTGGAGCAGATTCAGCAAGTTTTAGTAGAAGCAATAAAAAGTCATCTTATCTCTCTATCCATGACTCCTCTTGTTTAGCTACTTGAAGAAGAATATGATCAGAATTTTTCAGCCACCACACATACAACTCATCCATTCCAAAGGGTAAGTGAAGGTACGTCATTTTCTAACTTTTGACCATAGAATTCCATAAAAAGTTAGAATGATAATTGTTGGAAAAACATTTCTCTTCCTCATTTCATAAAATTGCCAATACCATCAGTTGGGGGGGGGATACATTCATATTCATATCTTGCCATGTCCATATCATATTCAAGAGCTCACATACTTCCAACATATATTAATTATTACATTGCTATTATGAGCATACAATGGCTTTTGAAAAAGTGCTTAAAGGATAAATTGGATACAAACAAAATCATGGTTGTCACACAAGAACCAACCATCATGCAATCCAATAAAGATATACTTTGCAACAATAATCAAAATATCATTATGCAAAGTTCAAAGATCAAAATAGTAGGCAACAAAAAAAAAATGGTTGTAACACAAGAACCAACCATGTTGCAATTCAAGTGAAACACTTTGCAGAAATATGAAGTTGTCAAATGATATCATGCAAAGTTAAGCCAAAGCTCAAGGATCAAAAGAGTTAATGTAATATATATTGCATGAGGACATGCAATAGATTCAGTTGGGGGTATGTTGAGTCTTGAAAATGTCATTCATTTGCATTATACTTTCACTATTATGTCCATTATATCACCTCCATTTCACCTCCATTTCACTACTATGTCACCACATTCATCCCACTTTCATTATCATTGGGCCACCTTTATGTTTTTCCAATATTTATTATTTCTAAGCCTTTTAAGTGAATTTGTGTTTAAACATTAGAAAATAATGTGCATATGCTTATACCTAACAAATGGGTTGAGATTGTTGACATGTGTAGGTTGAAAGGAGGCTTCTAGAAGACCCTTATGTGGCACTCTAAGGCCAAATTCGAATTTGGTTGGAAAGAATCATGGGATCATGAGGATATGTGTCACATCTCCTAATTGTATTGTAACTCTAAGAAGACATGTGTCTTATCAGTTCCTATTTTGATTAGGACTCTAGAGGTAGAGGGAGAGATTCATGGACTATCATTAATGAGATGGCTCTCATCTTTTTGTATAAATAGGAGATCTCTCTCCTTCATTTGCTAGTCTTTTCTTAGTTCTTTTAGCTTGTTAGTCCCATGGCTTTTGAAATCTTTTGTACTTTGTACTTTTGAAGAAATTGAATAAAGCTTTGATGTTCTCAACATGGAAGGAGATGTGAAGTAGATGTCATGGAGCATATTAGGATGTAAGTAGAGTAGATTTCATTTTGTAAATATTGCTTTGTAGAATGTAAGGTAGATTAGATTTTTAATTCATGCAATTTTAATTCATGCAAGTGTGTTTAATTTTGCTTTGATTTCATGACTCATGGCATATGTGATCATCTTGTCTATGTTGCTGACCTTTATTTTTCTAGTTTGATTTTCATTAGTATCATTTCTTTAACTTGCACTTTACTTTCTGCTCTTAGATATCAAGTTGTTCATCTATTGATGGTTCTTTTTCCATAATCAAATAACTTTATTGGAGCCAAAATATCACTTAGTACAGCTTAGTTTAGTTTGCTTTAAGACTCACATTGCTGACTTGTTCATAACTGTTATCACATGATAAATCTAGCTGAAAGGCAAAAAGGTTAAGAAAAGGTTAAAGTAGTGTGATTTGTCTCCTTTATGTAGTGTCACTTAGATTTCACATTTCATTTTCATTTTAAATCAGCAGCATAGATACTGGGCCGATGTCATTAGTTCTTTATTTGATGTCTTTATTTTCCTTTAAGCATTTGATTTCATAGGTGGTAGGGGGCCCCTGCCTTGTATAGTTGTCACTTTAATTTCTTGCATTTCTTTTTTCTGATTTTCATGTATATTAATGTACAGTTTGAATTACTGCATTTTATTTTCTTTTTAACATGTATATTATTGTACATAAATTGCTTTCAAGTTGATTGTAGATTAGTGATGCACATAGCCTTTTAATGAACTAATGACATGATAGAATCATCTTGTCCTTTTGCTGAAGCAGCAAGGATACTGGGTCTCATAGTCATTCTCTCATTATTTGATTATTGCATTTTATTTTGATTGAACTAGTTGTATATTTACACTTTTGTTTAAATACTAACTCCATCAATAACATGTTTTAAGTTCTTTTGAAGTACTAAGTTTTGGAAGTTACCATTAAGGACATAGGCCTTGTCTTGAAATCTTTATCCATACTTGTCCTTTAAAAGTATTCTTAAGACCTTAGAATAGGATTTCCATTTGCATTAAACACTTTAGAAAACCAACAAGAACAAAACCCCAAAAAAAACAACATAAACTATAAAACAATGAAGTAAGAGAAAGGTTAACTAAGCATATATAGTGCACCACACTTCATCAGTTTACGATCCCCGGATTGATAATTTATGTAGAGCAATTTAAGACATTAAATTGACTAGACAGCAATCTCTAAAGAGGTGCCCATGTTCATGACATTTACGGCATCTCAATTGGACATGTTCATAGTCCACCACCTGTACCCATTCATGATCATATACTTCTAGAATAACTTCATTCGAAAGTGCTCCCGATAGGTCCATTTCCACACATGCGGGCGAAGGAGGTATATTTACCTCACAGAGTTGCCTCTGATATTTTTAGAAAATTCCCTAATTTATTGCCTATAGCTTTTAAGGATTCAGGTAGCCAATAATCTAGAGGTAAGAAGTATAATCTTATCCATACTGAGACCGATGTGAACGTTTCTCACTCCGGGACAAAGTTCATCACCCAAGGTCACATGTATAGGCCTGCAGCAGCATAGAAGTAGGGTCCTCCTTCAAACACTCTGTCTTTGTCCTCTAGGTTAGTGAAAACCACTGTGAAGAAACCCTTGGACCCTAGATGAAGATTTATTTCTCCCTTTGGTTTGCAGTTGTTTCTTATCCATGGGTATAGATTCTTCTCCATAGGCCATATACCCATAAACTTGCATATAACTGCGTAAGTCACCATATGATCTTTGTGCACCTGTAGTGAAGGATCATTTAAGACCACCCGGGGTTTAATTGTTGACTTGGGTTTACAGGGTCCCGTTGCAGATTTGTACTTGGTTCTCTGACTACTGTCTCCTAGTCTTGTCTCCCTCCTGGCTGCCCTGTGAGTCTCTTCCTACTCATGGGATTTGCTTCTTTCCAGCTTTTTTGTGTTTGTTTTCTTTTTTCTGCATCCGTAGGTTTCCTGAATCCGTTCAAACTCGCCTCCTTGCTTCTGCTTGATACTATGTTATTGTAGGAGGGAGTGGAACTCCCTCCTCCTTGCCCCTCCATTGTTACCAGCTCGCCCTGTTGCTCCCTGTTCTAAGCCCTAACTTTTCTAACCCCCCAAATCCTTCACATCAAAGGATCACTAATAAACATCGATTCATTGAAACTTGTTATCAGAATTTTCAAAGAGCATCTTATATAAATATAAATATATATATGTAGATATATATATATATATCTATATATATATATATATATATATATATATATATATATATATATATATATATATATATATATATATATATATGTATGTATATATATATATATATATATATAGATATATATGATAACGATTTATATTTTATTAAAAATAATAAAAAATTATATGTTTTTAATTGATATTGATTTAAAAAATTTAACATTAAATTTAAACTATTTATATATTTATATATTTTTTTAAATAACATTTATATTGTAATTTTTTTTAAGTAATAATATGTGTTTTTTTAATTAACTAATTTAAGAAGGTGTCTGTCAATGTTTTTGTAACAAGGAAAATAATTCCATAATCTACAGTTGCAGTTGGACACTCTATGAATACTATTGAACATTCCTGAACTGAAAAACATCGTAAAAGTCAAGCAACCAACCCATCAAGTACATTCAAAATTATTTCTGAAAGGAGAAATTCACGAGAAATAAATAAAACAAATTTTACATGGCATGCTAAAGATATTGAAACCAATGATAGTAAACATATCTATCTATATTATGGTATGATTAACTTTGGTGAACCATATGAGTTGATGGGAAGAGTACGAGACATATGTTTGGTGCCGAATGTAGACAGTTTTTTATGCTCTTGTAAAATTATCCAAGGCACATGAAAAAGTTAGATATCATCTCCCAAAGGTCAAGTATGACACATATGAAGAATCTACACCATTGTGTGAAGAAATCACAACCAACATTTCAAATAACATTGTAAGTATGCTTATTTATATTTATGTGTTATGCATTATTGTAAGGATCATTAATCTTTTTATAAATGATTGACCATCGATATATTGTATTTGTTTGATAGGATTTTGATGAGAGTCCTTCAATGATGTTGGAGGGTATTTATTATCTAGAGTCAAATATTATGAATGTAATCAATGATTTCCATAGTGAGACAAAAGAAGAAAAAAGAAGGAAGCAAAGAGCAACAATCCATGACACTGTAATAGTACATAGAGGGGATTTTCAAAGAATCCCTAAGGTGGGTCAATCTAGCAAAGCTAAACATGTTTCTTTTGAAGATGTGGAAATTGAAGCTGAAAAATATGTTACCATTAGTGAGGAGGAGATTAGAACTGTTGTTCAAAAGGAAAAAAAGAAATAAAACACCAAAAATAAAAATGGCCATGAATGTCTCTCTTCCAGTTGATGATGAGGAGATTTTTTCTGTAGAAGAATATATCTTAACCAGTAAGAAGAAGAAATCAAAAGTTGGTCAATACATTAAAATCATAGGCGACAGTGAAGATCAAAGTGAAAGTTCTAAAGGTAGCAAAGAAATCATAACACCATGTGTTGATTTAAAGGATGGAATTATTAAAACAAAACAAAATGTCATTCAAGATCACTTGATGAAGAATAAATTAATTAATGGTGGCAAAACATTTCATATTAATGTCAACCAATTCTATAGGCCAGATGAAAGACAATATCAATATCAAATTAGAAAGGCACATCACCTACATGTCCATAATTTGAAAACGTTGTTAAGGTAAAATCCATATGCACATGTGGTGGATTATGTGGATCTTGTTGATCCAAATCAAGTTTCCAACAAAGAGGCATTTGATAGGACACAATTTTTTTAATACAAATATTATGAAATTAGAGGGAACCATTCCGCAGAGGCCAAAAGACAATTGATCGAGGAATATCCCAATAAAACAGTTTTTGAAACATTGAAATGCATCATTTATGTTGGTTTAATAGAAACAGAGGCAAATTTATTGGCATGGGCTTATAATGCAGATAATGAGTATAGAATGTCTATGAATTTCATCCAAAGGGTCAGATTTATTCATAATAAGTTTGCAAAATGTGGTGGGGATAAGACAAAAGTCAGTTTAAGCTTTCAGAATGAATGTTGTATGGAAATAGGTTATCAAATTGAGGATAAAATCACTTCAAAATGTGGAAAAGTAAATTCAGAATTATTCAGAGCCGTGGATAACATTTTCCAGTTGGCATTTAGAATAAGGGAGATATGGGAATTGATTGAAGATATTTTCGACATGTGGGAGAATATTTCCATAAAAAATCAAAATATTAAAAAGTCTAAACCCATAATATGCACCAACATTAAGACAAGTCCTGAAATGAAGCAACTTCTAGATCATATGGCTATCACACCTTGGAGAACATTGGAAGGAGTGAAGGATGATAGAATTTAGTCAAATCAATACTATGTCATGTGAAGTCAGGTGAATTGTCATTGGATGAAATGTCCTCAAAATTTCAAAAGTAAGTTTGTTGAATTAGTTTTAGTTTTTCTTGGACTATAATTTTCTTTTAGATATAACATATTGTTGTTGGTAGTATTTGTTATACATATCACTATATTAAAAAATTTTACTTTATTTATTCAGCCATAAGATTTATATGAAAATAAAAGAACATATGGTTAGAATGTTGAATGGAGTTGGGATGATGTTATATGCAACTACCTAGAATCAAGTTCTACAACCACACTTGAATATTTTTATCTTGCATTCAAAAATGTATGTTGATTTTTACATTCATTTTATTCATATGTAATTTTTTTTTTTTATTACCTATACTTATATTTTTTTATTTCATTAAACATGTTTAAGAAGGGTGTGGGTGAAGTACCAAATACTTTCAAAAGATTTATTGAAAAAATTAAGTTGGAAAGGTTGGGAAAACAGTGTCTTAGGAATGTTGAACTTGATCCTACTCTTACTCATTTCATTTGGAATGGGTTGGACTCTATCCAATATCAAATAATACAAGGTGACTATGAAGGAAATGCAAAACTCATACCTAAAAGGGAATGTACCTTGGTTATTGTAGGCATTCCTCATGGTTTCAATTTCCTAGACATTGGATAGGATAGTGAGCCTTATACTTATCAAGCTTTTAATAAAGTGGTTACGAACTTTCAAGAAGTCACAACGTCACCAATTTGGAGATTTGTAACATTTCATTCAGACACACAATTTTCAATGGTATTAATAAGCTTCAAGGGAAAAGAAAACTCAAGGGTGTAGCTTACATGGTAATACATTGAAATTGTATGTTTGATAAATGTTAAAAAAATATGTATCTACAAGTTAATTGAACTTTTACTATGTCATGTTACAGGAAAAATTCAAATCTTATTTCTTCTAGAGGTTGTCCAGTTATAAGTGATTGTGAGTTCATCCATGTTCAATGTTGGACAAAAGATGATAGCATTAAGCCTATTCTTTTGAATCGAATAGATGGAAAGATTCATAGCCAAGTACTAGTTCATGATGTTGTCGTAATAAATTTAACATATGAGGATAAAGATGCAAAATGAGAGATAGTTAACATTTATCAAAACCCACAAGCATTGATTAGTTATCTTATAGATTTATGTTCAAATGAAAGAGATTGAGTTTTGGATTTATTTTCAGGTTAGGGTAAGTTTTATTATATAAAATTGAATTTTAATATTTTCTTTTTTAGTTTTTATGTGTTTATACTAATTTGCTTGCTTATTTCTTTTGTGCTTGATGATTAGGTATAACACTAGCATGCTACCTACAAAAAGGATGAAATTGCATTGTGATTGAAAAATACCCACTACAATGCAATTTTATTTAGCAAAGAATCAATTCTCTTCAATTTCTTCCAGATGCAGTGCAAGAAGTTGGTTTGAGGAAAGGAGATATTAATGAATCACGTGTGGCAAAAGAAACAAAGGAACCTTAACCACCGTTATATGGAATGATTGGAAAAGGGACACTTTGGGAGATTTGCAGACATGAAAGATCCATTAGAAGGGGGAAATTAGGAAACTCAATTAGAAAATATTGTGGAACAAGAAAATAATGAAGTTGTAGAAGATGATGAACATGGATTATATGATATTGTTGATGAAATTTAAGTTATGCTTGCAAATCAAGCTCAATTTTGAGAGATATTCATTAGTTTTACTTGTAATGTTTTGACTTTGAGATTTTATGAGAAAAATGAGCATTTTATTGTTGTTGTTATATTTTCAATATTTGTATTATCTTATTTTCACTTTAATTTTTATGTGAATCATTTTTTTTGTAAAAAAATTGTGATTACAATTAATTTTTAACATAAAATTCACAATAAATGTCATTTTTAAAGTTTTTGTTAGGTTTTTCCCATTAAAATTGTTTATTTGACATGTCATTTTTGACAAAAAGTCTCAAAATGTGTATTTTTCATTATATTTATATTAACAATGTGTACTTTGTTGTCAAATGTTTAAAATTATTGTTTTTTTAGTGATAATTATTTGATGTGCATTGACATATTAATTAACATTACATAAACATATAGAAAATACTAACTTTAAAATATTGACCACTTTTTTTAATTTTTTTAACTATGCGAAAAAATTAAGAATTCATTATAAAAAAAATTGAAAAGAAAAATAAAAACACACAAATACATAAATACACTTAAAAATAAATATCTTATGGAAGAAGAAGGCATTAGAAAAATTAAAGGGTCAAAAATAAACCCTTTAAAAAAAATGGGTTAATGCTACATCAACACTTTTTAAAATCACCATGAAAATCACTTACATTTAAAAAAAATGTTCATTCTTGATAAATAAGAAAATTTAAAGTGCCAAAAATATGCTAAAAAAAAGGTGTGTTCTGAATCACCACTTTTCAAAATTGGGTGATTATTTGCTACCCCAAAAAAATGGGTACTCGGTAATTTTCTTGTTTGATCGGTAACTATGTTTCAACACTTCTAGTTGCATTGGGAATTCATAGGAAAACATTGCAAGAGATGAGAAACTATGTGGAAAGGGGGAAAATCTAATGCCAAAAAAATTTATCTAGTAAAATGGACCACTATTGGCACCCAAAAACTTCAAGGAGGCTTAGAAATTTTAGATCTTTCCTTTATAAATATAGTGATTAGAGGAAAGTTATTTTGGAGGCTAATATCGTAGAAAGAAGACTAGTGGAAAAAGGTCATTAAATATATATATTTCTCTAGGGACTAGTTAATATGTTTAAAGTATCCCACATGTAATTAGGGAGGATCCTCAATTTAGAAAGTCATGTAAATAGCTTCCTATCTCAGAAAACAACACCTTGTTTGGATTCTAGGAAATGGTATGTTGATCAATATATGGTGTAGTTTGATCCTTCACCACCCTCCATTGGTTTAGCTTTGTATCACTTTGAGATTGTCTTTCTTCTCAAGAAAAGCAGTGCATTGTGGATATCAACTTTGTGTCACTTTGAGATAGTATTTCTTCTCAAGAAAAGCAGTGCATTGTGGATATCTCTTGATGGACTAGTGATGACACATACTTAGGCTAGGATCTATGTTAAAATTGGAAACTAGGGCCAAATTACACTTTAGACATTTCATTTGATGGAGATGATGATTGCATTAAATTCATCTTTTTGAGAGGACCAAAATTGATATAAATATCATCTAATTTGGACAATCAGAAGTATGTTTTTGAATTTATGGCCACACATATGCAAATTGTTCAGGTCGGCCACATCATCATGTAGGTCATGAAGCCCAATGGATATGTCACTTCAACCTCAACAAATTGTATAAATATAAGTGACCTCTCACCTCATTTGGCATCATCATCACACACACATATTTTTTTCTCCTTCTCTCATTAGTTTGTGTAGATATTTGGCATTCAATTCCTTTCACATGTGTGGAAAAGGAGGAAGAATTTTAGGAAAAATTATAACGCCAAAAATTTCAGACTTTCCTGCAATTTGACCAGTGTTGGCCAATGTTGACTTTGACTTTCTGGGCATCCTTTGAATTTGATATTTAGGGTGAATTTCCATCTTAGCAAGCCACATTTTTGGGCACAAGAGCCAAGGTAAAAGGGGGACTTTGACCTATGTTGACCAAGTTTGACCACAGATTTTATCATTTTTTGGACTGACTTTGCCCGCTATTGGAGGCCAAGTTTGACTACCTTTGTCTGAGCTTCAAAGGAGAAGTTTGACTGATGCGTTTACCATATTTAATTTTTTGATTAGGGATGAGTTTGAGTGCAATTGAATGTAGATTTGATAGGGCTATTTTGACTTTGATTTGGCAAGTCAATTTTGACTTTTTGTACTCTCTCTCTCTCTCTCTCTTTGTTGAACATTTCATACAATAATAAGAATAATTGATCAAAGGGTTTTCCCCACATTCGGGTTTTTCCTTGGCATCCATCAAATATGGTGACCTCTTGTCTTGTCTTGTCTTCTACATTTTATCTTATGTTCTATCTATAGTTAGTGTCAATGTGATTTATGGTTAATGTAATTGCTATTGCAAACTAATTTGGAATTTTTCATTGGTCTTCTTAAAGTACATTGAAGTAATTGTGCTAAGCATAGAACATACCATTGTTAACTAACATTAACATGGGATCAAATCCCACGTGAAGACAAAGCCCAAGCAAGAGAGAGAAAAAAAATCATCAAGAAAGATTTATTGAACAAGTTTCAATGGCTTCTCCATCTTACTTCAAGACTAAGGTCAAGCTCAGTGAAAAATATGATTATCATGCATGGAAGATGACTTTGGACCTGAATTTGGAGGAGCATGAAGTATTGGACTATGTGAAGGGAAAAGTGGTGGAGCCTCCCTCAAATGCACCAGCTCCTGCTAAGACGAAGTATAGAAAATGTGAGTTCAAAGCAAATAAAATTTTGGTTGACTCTATTCAAAAGAATTTGGTTGTCTATATTTCTGATTTGGGAACTTCTAAGGAGATATATGATAAGATGGCTGGGATGTTCAAAGAGAACAATGAAAATCAAATCCTCTTTCTCAAAAACAAGTTGAAGGACATCAATATGGATAAAGGGAATCTATCCAATCCTACTTCATGAGGATCACACAAATCAAGAATGACCTTCTATCTATTGGAGAAGTTATTTATTATAGGGATCTCACTCTCATTGCACTTGGGGGTCTTTCAATGGCATGGGATGTGTTTAACACCACCATTCTCAACAATGACAAGATTCCTAGTTTCGATGAATAATTGGTTAGATGAACTCAAGAGGAGATGAGGATGATGGAGAGAGACAAGCCTTCAAATGGAAATGAACCTACTGCTTTCTTCACTCATGCTTAGAAAAATAATGTTGGTCCAAGAAGATAGGGTCAAGGATTCAACCAAGGACTCAAAGAAGGAAGAAAAAGAAGTTGCTACAATTGTAATAGGTTCGACCACTACATTAGAGAATGTCCTCGTAAGAAGAATTCTCCAAGGGATGACAACAACAACAACAACAATAATTTCAAAGGAAATGAAAATCAAAAGAACAACAAGTTCAACAATAAATGAAAGAGGAATGATTAGGAAATGGTTGACCTCCCAAAAGGACAAGAAATTCCAGGTATGAGGAAAGAAATGTTGTAGAAAAAAAAGAAGGAGTTTTATCTTATTTCCACTCTATTTACTACCTCTCCTTCAGATACTTTGGATCATTGGTTGATTGATAGTGGAGCCTCAAGGCACTTCATTGGTTACAAAGAGGCCATCTCAAATTTCATTGAAAATAAAACTAATTTCGTAATCATACTTGGAGGCAATGTCGCCTACCCCATGAAAGGAATAGGTGTTGTCACTCTTCACTTGAATCAAGGTCAAACCATTTATCTACAAGAAGTATTATATGTAGCTGATTTGAAGAAGAGCCTGGTGTCTATTTTTGTGATGGAAGATAAAGGCTTCAAGGTAGAAAATATTAATGGAAAGGTATGTATTTGGAAAATAAACCCTAAAGATGCATTTACACTTGGATTTAGGGTTGATGGTATCTATCAAGATGGTGGAAGTCCTTTGGGAGATTTGAATTGTGACACTTCTCTTCAATCTGAATTATGGCATGAGAGATTTTCCCACCTTCATTACAAAGACTTACCTGGCATATGGAAGATGTTCACACATATGCCTGAGTTTAACATGAATCATGAAGGATTTTGTCAGGGTTGTGTAGGTGTGAAAATTACAAGGGGGCCATTCCATTCTAGTGAAAGCCAAACTACTGTTATTATTCAATTGGTCCATTCTGACCTATCTAGTATGTTTCTGGTAACATCATAGGGAGGATACTTATACTATGATTTTTTTTGTGGATGACTTATCTCGCAAAACATGGATCTATTTCTTGAAGAAGAAGGATGAAGTGTTCAAATGGTTTTGTTCTTTCAAATCATTGGTGGAGAATCAAGCAGGGAAGAAGATCAAAATATTGATGACTAGAGATGGAACCGAATATTAGTCAAATGAATTCAATGAATTTTGTAGAGAGGTTGGCATTAAGATGGGGATAACCGTTCCATACACTCCTCAGACAAATGGAGTTGCTGAAAGGAAGAATCAAACAATTATGGAAGCCACCTATGCCATGCTCCATGGTTAAGGTCTATCAAAGTTCGTATGGGGAGAAGTTGCCAACATTGTCATGTATGTTCAACATAGGAGCCCACATTAAGCACTAGATTTCAAGACTCCTGAGGAGGTCTTCTCTGCTAAGAAACATGATGTTTCTCATTTTATAATATTTGGTTATCCCATGTATTTTCATGTGCCTAAAGAGAGGAGAAACAAGTTGGAACCATCTAGGAAGAAAGGTATATTTGTGGGCTACAGTGAAAATTTAAACGCATATAGAATCTATGTGCCTGGTCAAAGAGATGTGAAAGTAAGCCATGATGTCACCTTCAATGAAGGCATTTCCCTTGGGAAAGCCAAAGATCTACCCATTCCAAGGAAATATACTGACAAATGCGGAATGTATGTGATAATTAGACTTTAATCCATTATATATTTGTCAGACTACAATTAATTCTCATTGCATTTAAAGTTTTAATAAACCTACGCATAAAGGTACATCATTGCATAAATATCAGAATACTCATTTGATGGTTGTCATAGTTCTTCATGTTATCCCTTTTTCTTGTGACACTTTAAAGGAGAAAAATGAGATGAATCAGACTTAAACTTTAATTTTGATTTTGAAAAATCAGTTAGATTCAAGTTAGAGCTTCTTAGTCATTTCATAACAATGAATTTACAAGAAAAATATGAATACACATTCATATTTGCTATAATTTTATGTTGTCTATATTATTTTGTTGATAGACATTGAGCCTAGAAACCACATAAATATAATGAGTAATATTTGATTTAACAATAGATGGCTATGTGCGTTGATTTAAATAGAATATCATTAACATAACAACAAAACAAACTAAGATTGCACTTAGATATTCACGGGCTCTATACTACAACACAACATACTGTGACTCTGGCCTCAACACAACCTTCAATTAAAATTTAATAATAGAAATCACTAATTAGTTAATATCATCGATGTATTCATATTAAAAATATAAAAGCATTTCAAACAATCATGTAGTAAAAAACTTCTGAAACATTTTATCAACAAACCTTACCATGTTATTACTTGTATTTTAAAAAATAAAATCATCCTCATAGTTTAAAATATAACCATTTTCCTATTGTAAAATGAAAGCCTACCATAATACTACACCTCAAGTAAAAAACTTGCACATCAAATAAAACACCAATATCATACCTCATAAACCATAGAAAGAAAAAAGTCAAAAGAAAAACTTTAACCGTAGTGAGCCATCCCTGTTTTATCAAATTGAAAAAAAAATGTTATTATCACTTGCAAAGAAAATTAAGTGTTTTTGGAAACTCCACAATTACTTGCAAAGAAAATTAAGCGTGTTTGGAAACTCCACGCATAGCATGATAAAAGACTCGAGGTTTAACCACGAGTGACTATTCTTTGACTTAGTTTAATAGTAATCATTAGATGTGAACATGAAGATGCTTCTCACTAACTTTGTCTAGCGCCCATAATTAAATGTGAACGCCATCAAACTTCCAAGTAGTTTGATATGGATCTTCATCAAGATGGAATTTGACGGGTAATTTTCATGGGTGATTTGCTCTTCAAATATCGTTAAAATTTTTGCAAAATCGTGATTTTTTTATTTTTTTTATGAAGAGGTGTGAGTTAAACTTTTAACTAATAGATTTGTTTTGAAATTCTAATTTTGATCTTCATTTACCATATAGATATAATTATATATATAATTTGGGACAAATGAATAAATTTGATTATTACACTAGTACAAAATGGCTAATTAGTTACTAAAAAAATGACTAAAATTTGTATATAAATGACCATTTTTTAGTCGGTGAACAATAGTGGCTAATTTATAGTATCTTATAACGCGGCCAACTTTTAGTCATATTTAACTTAGTCATTAAATGGTTGTCTCAAATTTATCATCTAGTGTTATATTTAGTCATAAATTTGGTCATTATTTTAGTCATTGATTTAGTCATTATTTTGGTGAGCATGAGTTGGTGAGACTAAGCAACAGGAAGCACATGTTTGTGTGTGGAGCTTGTGAGAGGAAGAGTGTGCAAAAGAATCTTGTGAGCAGGTTGGTAGAGGGCAACAAAGGTTAGTAGTCTTGCAAGGGTTTCAATCTTAGATCAAGCAAGAAAGACAAGTGTGTCTTTCATATTGAGACAATTGCATTTTGTAAGAGATCAATTGCTCAGTTTTTTCTATCAATAAAATCTCATCAAGCAAAGGGTTTTTTCAAGTTGGGCTCCCTAGTAAAAAAATAAAAATGTGTGATTATGTTTTATTTCTGTTCCTAATTCTGCTACAAAATGAGTAGCGAAATTCTGTGTTTGTAAGAAAATAAAGTGTTTTTCAGATTGTTCTTATTAGTAGATCATAATTTCGTGGAAATTCAACATGCAGCTTACAACACACTTGTTTATGTTATTTTAATGACGAATAAGGATAGAATAGTGTCTGAAGCCTACAAAATAGGCTATAATATCTTTATTGGGTACAATGTAATGGGTCTTTTCTATCAGTTTCATGCCTTTTATTTGGACAATAAAATTAATGTTATGTCTTTGGTCTGGTTTCGCTTGTGACAGGAAATTAAACATAGAAAGATTGTCTGATGTTACCCATTTTGATATGATCTAATACAAATTTTCTACCTAATGCACACAAATTATACAAAAATAAAATTAAAAAATAAATCAATTTTTTAGATGATGTCAATTCAAGAGAAACATTTAATTGTCCTCAAAACTCATTCTCCCATCCTCATCTCACAAAATTTTGCAACATAGCTATATTTATTCCTTTCACAACTCTCATGGTGATGCTTCAACACTCCTAGAATCCACTCATTATCCATTTATGCTCAGTAGTGAACATTTTTTTCCAAGTTACAAAATTTGGGAAAAGTGTACTCTCCCTCATTTTGAGAATCGTTAAACCCTAGAATCTTTAGGGTATAGGGTCATTTAACAACAAAATTCAAAATTGTTACAACAATATACTTAATATAAGCTCAATATATCAATTGTAGGAGTTGAACCTGGGTGAGGAGGATAACAATAATTCCTCCTAACTACCCGAGATAAACACAATTAACCACAGCCAGTAGTGAATATATGTCAGATTAAATTAGATTTCCTCTGTAATAGGTGGTATTTTACATTCATTCTTGAATCCCTTTAACATTGTCCTTCTTTGCTCCTGTAGAATAATAATTGTTCTTAAAATTTTAAATTGTTCTATTTGATAGGAAACCGATGAGTCCTCTTGCATTCTATAGAAATTTCCTATTGACTTATTAGGGTTTTTGCAATTCTATATAACTTGAAACATTTATAAGTTAAAGTTCTACTCAATGTTTCATAGATCCGATTTTATAAGAAATCTCTAATTCTAATTGCCATAAAAAACCTAGACCCTGGCGACCAATTCATTTTATTCAAATTATCGAAGCTTCATATCTCAAGGATGAAGGGCTACTTGCTTTCAAATAATCCAAGCACTAAAAATAAGTTAGGCTCTTCTATTTTCTAACCCATAATTCACTCCCGGGATAAATATTCCCTTCTAGAGTATATAATTTAGGTAACAGAATTCCCGTGATCCTTAAAGACTCACTTGGTATACACTGTTTACAGACTATGTACCAGAGAAAAGTTGCAGTAATCAAGAAGTCACTGATTGTTGTTGCCTTTAGCAATTTTACAAATTTGATCACAATTTTTGTTCATCGGTTCATGAAATTTCTTTCAATTATCACTTTCCATAAAGAAATTTTAGAGCACATATTGGTTGTTTAGTGCATCAAAATTTCAACGAGGATCGATGATGGTGAAAATTTTGATTTGAAAAACCTGTGTGCAGGGAAAAAAAGGTAAGTTGGTAGGGTAATTCTTACAAAGTCATGCACTTGGAACTCCAATTGACTGTGCATGCACCTAAAGAGTTGCTGAAGTATCATTCATTGAAATGACGAAAGAGAGCGCAAACGTCTGGGTTGGGATCTGAAATATCTTCCTCCTTCACTTCTCCCACCTATCTCCATCTCCAGTCTTCATGTTCCTCTTTTTCGAATCTTTTCATTCATTTCAAGCAATGTATCTTGTACTGAGTCTTATTTTCCGTCAATGTTCCTCATTTGGCACGATCTACTTTTAGATATTGATCCTCATTTGGCGTCGAGTGGTATTCAGTAATCCCAGGTCAGAGTAGAAAATATATAATAATGCAAAATAGGAGGAGGGCTTGTGATGGAAACTAGGAAGAGGGTTTCTTTAATCTTTGGATGCAAAAAAATAGTAGTAAGAGCAGAAAATATACAATAATGAAAAATAGAAAGAAGGTTTGTGATGAAAAAATGGGAATGTTTTTTTTTTTTGGGGGGGGGATCAAGAAAATGTGAGTGATGCAATGTTATAGAATAGATATTTTAAATGTTTTTTTTTTTTGGAAAATTGATTTAAAGATAAATGTTAATAAGATTGATATGTATTTTATTTTTTATATATTTAAATAATGAGATAGTAATATAAGTGATTTTATATACTGTTAGAGTTGGATGTGGGGTATATAAAATTTTCTTTATTCTTTTTATTAAACAAGTATTTTAATAAAAATAACAATATGTCAAAATGGGAAAGTTCAACTACTTGTACCAATTTTGTTGGGTATTTGGCTAGATATGTGCTAGCAAGTGCTTAGTTCAAAGCCTACTATGTCGATGTACTATTTTATGTCAATGAGTTTACTAGGAATGTCATCCATAAATGTGGGGAATCATCCTTTAGGTTTCCTACCTAGTTTTTCCTTGAAAACACAAAAAATAAAAGGACAACATGTCTTTAGTCTTAATAAGAAACCAAGATATTAACATGTGAGGATCTCCAAATAAGCAATAATATCTACCACAAATATCATAGTAGGTCGAACAAGAGACAATAAAATGTCATTCAACTTCAAGGATCTTATTCAATAGCTTTCATATACATTGGTCATAAGTTATTGATGATCAATATCCATTCTCAATTTGCAACAACAACCCCTAGATTGCAAAAAATGAAAGTGAATGTTGTGAGAGTCGCTCATGACAATTCACGATATGTTGTCATCACATTGAACTTGAGGGCATTGAGTTTGTGGCAAAAGAAAACCATTACTATAAATTCCAAGCGAGAGAGGCCCTTGAGAAAATTAAACGCCCTAATAATCTTGATAGAGATAGAGGGTTGCAGATAAGGGTTGTTTGGATTCCCTGAATCCACCAACAAAGAGATTTGACAAAGGGTTGCTTGGATTCCCTTTAAGTTAACCACCATGAGAAGTTGTGAAGAAAACTTAAGACCTTTTGAAATGTACGCAAAGGAAACTTGGCAGTGGTACTAAGTGAACATTCCTTGATTGAAGTTGATACCATCTCCTTGTTACTGCCACTTTGCAAGACAAAGAAGAAATGTGAAATAGATGTGAAACCCACTAAATAAGTTGGAAAGGTTGTTGCAACATATATAAGTGGTTAGGTCGTGCTACAAAAGGAGGTGTCCGCCCACTCACATTTTGGATAATTTGTCAGCCTTTGAATTTAATTATTTCTTAATGTGATAAAAGGATATGACCCTAAAGATTCTAATCAGCCCCATAACTCTAATAATCCATTGATGTAATAGATAAGTGTTGAAGGAAATATAACATTTCATCCTATATACAATAGCCTTTGAATCCCTATCATTTGTAAGTTTAGATTGTTTAAGTGACAATTAAAATGACTAGCATAAATGACTAATTTGTATTAGTACTTGTTAGGTAGCAGTATTTTTGTTCCTAGAATAAATTAGTCATTAACGTTAGTCATTTTTAGTTGTATTATTTATTATCCAATCATATATTTTAAATCGAGACTAAATTAGTCATTTATGTTAGTCGTTTTTAGTTGGGTCACTTAAAATTGCTCATTTTTGGTAGTATATCACTCGGAAAAGCTGCGATGACTAACTTTTTTAGTCACCTAGTCACTAATTTCCCCATTTTTTACTAGTGTTAAAAACTCAAATAAAGTTATTATTAAATTGAATATAACAAATTTTAAATAAAATTAGAAAGTAATTTTAGTATGTGATAATTAGACTTTAATCCATCATATATCAGTTAGACTACAATTAATCGTTAGCGAATTTAAAGTTATAATAAGCCTATGAAGAAAGATACATCATTGCATAAATATCAAAATACTCATTTGATGGTTATCATAGTTCTTCATGTTATCACTTTTTCTTGTGTCACTTTAAAGGAGAAAAATGAGATGCATGAGACTTAAACCTTAATTCTAAATTTGAAACATCAGTTAGATTCAAGTCAGAGCTACTCGGTCATTTTATAACAATGCATTCACAGGAAAAATATGAATATACAATCTTACTTGCTACGATTTTGAGTCATCTATATTTCTTTGTTGATGTTTAGGCCAAGGGCAAATAACCTAAAAAATTGAGCCTAGAAACTATATAAAAACAAATTATGAGCAATATTTGATATAACAATAGATAGCTATGTGAGCCAATTTAAATAGAATATCATTAACATAAAGACGAACTAAGATCACACTTAGATGTTTCCAAACTCTGCACTACAACAAAACACAGTGTGACTCTAGCCCCAACATAACCTTCAATTAAAATTTAGTAATATAAATCATTAATTAATTAATATCACCCAACTATTACAGAATTGAAATACTCATAGTAAAAATATAAAACATTACAAATCACTATTTAGTAAAAACCTTTTAAAAATATTTCATCAACCAACCTTACCATGCTATTACTAATATATGTTATTACTAGTATCTTATAAAATGGAAATTTAAAGTGTAACCATTTTCTTATTGTACAATGAAAGCCTAACATAACACTTCACCTCAAATAAAAATGCTATACATCAAATAAAACACCAATATCATACATCATAAACCATAGAAAGAAAAAGTCAAAGGAAAAACTTTAACCCTATTGAGGGATACCTATTTTATCAAATTGAAAAAGAAAATGTCATTATCACTTGCTAAGCAAATTAAGTGTGGTTGGAAACTCCACGCATAGCATGATAAAAGACTCAAGGTTTAACCACGAGTGATCATACTCTGACTTTGTTTAATAGTAGTCATTAGATGTGAACACGAAGATGCTTATCACTAAACCTTGTCTGGGGTGAATTACTAAATGTGAAGCCCAAGAGGTTTGATGTGGATTTCTCAAGGATGGAATTTGATGGACAAATTGATATATGATTTGCTAGTTAAACACAATTAAGATATGTTTTTGTTGAAATTGTGAAAATTGGTTTAGGAGGTGTGAAAGACAAGTGGTAGTGTTTGTTTTGAAATTTCAACTTTAGATATTTTGCTAGTCAAATACCATTAATTTTTTTACAAAACCATTAAAGATTTTTATGATAAAACTATTAAAGATATTTTTTTGTTGAAATTGTAAACTTTGGTGTAGGAGGTGTGAAAAACCTCAAATTTAAAAAGTGAGTTTGTTTTGAAAATTTCAACCTTGATTTTCATTTACCATATTTAAATATAGTTTTCGAATAACCAATATTAAGAAATTTAAATAAAGTTGTTATTGAAATGAATAGAAAAAAATTAAATAAAATTAAAAAATAATTTTAATGTATTTATTTGTAATTTAGAAAATAAGATTTTTTAAAATGGTAGATAAGTTAATTTAAAGTAATTTGTGATTAAGAAGTATTTAGATTTTTTATTTATTGGAATTTAAAAAAGTATTAATTTGTTTAAATATTATTAAATGGAAAACCACATTTTATTTTGAAAATTTCAACCTTGATTTTCATTTACCATATTTAAATATAGTTTTCAAATAACCAATATTAAGAAATTTAGATAAAGTTATTATTAAATTGAATAGAAAAAAATTATATAAAATTAAAAAATAATTTTAATGTATTTATTTGTAATTTAGAAAATAATGATGATAAGAGGATAATGATGCCTCATCGCTCCTTATTTTGGAGGGGGGATTGTGAAGTATTAAGCTCTTTCATCCCAAACAAAGCCTTGGGCCCAAATTGATTCTTAGCTCATTTTATCAATAATCTTGGGATATCATCAACTATGATTTGTGTAGAATGATATATTATTTTATTAGGAAATCATATGTTGGAGGAGTAGTCAACTCATCCTTTCTAGCACTGCCTTCGAAGGAATTCAATCCATATTCTCTCTCATTTTTGACCAACCTCCCTATGTAATATTTCTTATAAGTTGATCACCAAAATTATAACACTTCAGATCAAGCCCCCGCTTCTAAAAAGTATATCTGAAAATTCATAGGATTTCTTAGTGTTAGCTACCTATACCAATAGGTTTCATATTTCATGATTGGCTATGGAAGGTCCAAATATGCTCTGCTTTGATGATTCAAAGATCACATATTTCCCAGAGAATCTGATCTGTGCTTATAGCTTGGAATGGACTTAAAATTTTGATGGATGGTCCAACAGTCTAATCTGGATCATTCCATGGTTTAAATTTGCAGTTGTAGAATAGAGAAAGGAAGTCTATCCAAACTGTTTAATCTTGGCAGACAAGTAGTTCAGGTAGAGAAGAAAAGGCTCCCAACAGCTTAATCTGGGACCTTGGAAGTGATAAGGGTAGAAGTAGATAGGAAAAACAAAGAAAAAGCCAAAGAAAAGAAAAGGCAAGTAAGGGTTTGCAAGTCCAAGTGCACCCTCCAAGGAGAAATAAAAAATGCTAGGTAAGTAGCTGGGTAAGTAGTTGGGGTTGCAGAAAGGTTGTCTTTACCATTGCACATATGTTAACTGTGTTTACCAGAGTAAAGTCAATTAATTGACAAGGTGTTCACCTCCATCAAGTTACAGCAAGGAGCATGACTAACCTCCCTCTTTCCCCCTTCCATTTCATTCCTAACATCCCCTCATCAGCTGAGATTCATGGAAGAAGATCATGGTTTCATGGTGGTTCGTGTTCATTCAAAAGCCACATTTCTTGTCTAAAAATCTTTTCATTTTGATCTACCCTCTAAACTAAGTAAATTGCAAATAAGCTTAGTGGTTTCCCCTCCATTTACCCCTTCATCCATATTAACTCTAACACTATTATGTAAATCCCCTACATTACCTTTTCCCTTACTAATATCTAACACCATGGTGTATAAACCCCAAATTTTGTATAAATATCCCTCCCCTTGGTATTATAGCCAATAAGTTCTGTATCAGGGATCAAATGGCATCTGGTCACTTTGATGAACCTAACCCTAAACCCCTCCCCTCTTCTGAAGTCATTTGGCCCCTTGGAAAGCTTCATTTGCCAAAAGAAGCCCCATAAATAACCTTGTTTTACCTATACCCCCTTCATTTGCAAAGATAACCCCTAAATACCCACCTTGCTCTTGTCCAAAGTCTCGGGCCTGCATTATTGCGCATTGAAAACCTTTATAAATCCCCTTTACCCATAAACCCCTTTCAAATCACGAAAAGACCCAAAAAACCCACTTCTAACCGCATAAACCAAAGTTGGCGCATGCATTTGGTTTATTTTTGAAATGCATTGAAAACATTGTGAAAACCCATGTCCGAAGGTCTCCGCCCGCATGCATATCCCCCGAACATATCATTCCCCCGTCCACCGTCGGATCAGATCCAAGAGATCCGACGGTCCGTATCAATATCGGAGCAGCCCCCGCGGCGGACGTTTAGCGCCCGAGAAAATGACGTTGCGTCACGTCAGGGCGCGGCCATGCGTCGCCCGTTCAGGACTCTCGGAGCGCCTTCTGACAAGACCTGCTCCGTACCCTAACCGCCCCGAGAAACCGTGGCGGCTATCCTTAACCGTAACCGCTACGGCCCTAACCGCCAAGTTGCTATCCCACGTCATGCCCACGTCACCTCCACCCTGCCACCACATCACACTTTTGTCCGTATCTGTGCCAACGTGCTCGCCACCTCATTACCCCATGGACCAATGGCAGCCTGCCACCTCATTCGATGACGTCATGCTGACGTCATCCAAGGCTGACCCCACCCTATGACGTCATGCTGACGTCATCACAGAAAAAGCGCCAAATTGCAAAAAGTCCATATTTAGCCAAAAAACGCGTTTTTTTGCACTTTTCGCTCATTTGCTACTATTTCCTTTGCATGCTGTTTTTACGTTCTGAACTGCGCCACCTGCGGGAAACGTCCGGAAGACCTCCAGAGCACCAATTCCACCCACAGCTACGACCTATGTTCGCGGTTAGCCAGGTATTTCTCATAGTTCATCCTCCATACGCCTGAAATTCACTGTAAATTGCTCAGAACGCTTAAGGAACACTGAAACTCACTATTTCACCGATAGCTTTCCTCTGCAAGCACTTTTGATTACAAATGCAACCTTGAAACCACCAGCCGAGCCTTCATTTCCCGAGTTTGGGGTCAACAACTGTAAACTGCTCGCGCAAACGTGAGACAGTTGGTCAAAGTTACTTAAAAAATTGCCATAGAAGACAGAGGGAGACCAGGCATTGGTTTTATATATAATTCGAGCAGTATTTCAATTGCTGCGTGTCCACTCCACCCTCTGCTCCCCATAAATCACAGTTGCATTGCAAAAACTCACCTCTGTGCTGTACTGCTCACTTGAAACTAATTCACCTGCAAGACAGAAATTGAATAGACCATGGAGACTCCAATTGCACTGAACATCAAGCCTCTCAATGCCCCTCACCAGGAATTAGAATGGAAAGCCCTGGGAGATATGGATTATCAAATGTTAGACTGGTTTCCATTGGGCTCCAAATATAATATTCAGATGCTGAACGAGTTGAGAGCCCAGCACCTTAGTGGAGCAGACATCTTAGGGATTTGGGACTCAAACTTGCCCATCTACAACCTCCCACAGGTAAATCCTATGCCAGAGTTGATCTACAGATGCCAGGAGTGCTATGACCCAGGCCAAAGAGCTGTCATCAGCCCTACAGGCTCAGTCCTGTTCCATATCACCCCAGAGAGTATAAATGAGATGCTGCACTTCCATACTGCAAAGCCATTGACCCCCCTCCACATGCAGAACTTGATAAAGAAGGGGAACAAGTTGTCAAATGACCAAGTCATCAAAATCAACCAGCTGTTTGTAAAACCAGGCTCTGAAGCCATCAGAACTCCTCCTATTGGATATCAGTACTTGAATGAATTGGGGAGAATGCTAGTAGATTTGATCAGCTATGTCATAGGGTTCAAAGGGCTGGAGGATGTGGATGAAATCATAATGGCAATGCTGTCTATATTCTCTCCTGGTAAGCCCCCAGCTGTACATTATGATTATGCTACATTCATTGCAGATAAGATCCATGACCAGCTTATGAATTTGAAGAGGGAAAGACTGTTCAGGTATACTTCATACATATACCACCTATTCTTGTTTTATCAGCTAGCCAGCTTCTCTATTCCCTTGAAACAAGTCAATGCCCAGGGAAATCCAAGGTCAGTTGTGTTTTGGACCTCTGTCTTTCATTGTGCCTCTGTATCACCATATACATACTCTGAGTTCATTGACTTATTCATTCATCCAGCCATGACAGTATTGTATGGTGTTCCTCCTCCAAGGTTAACTGATGACATGAGGAGAATTCTCCACCTGAACAAAACCTACAGCATTGGTAATTGGTACCTCTACCAAAACCACACAGTCATCAGAATATATGGCTGTGAGTTGAAGCCTTTTAGGTTGCCAAGGTATGTCCCCATGAGGCTTTTCGCCTTAGAATATTTCAGGCAGTTTGGGAATGCTGATTACCTCCACTTTCAAAGCAAGAACAAGAAATCACAGTTAAAGGTAAGGAGCCAGCTGGGCCCTTTCCTATACAACAGAAAAGAGGAGGGGTGAAAAGAGGCAAACATTATCCTAGAGGCCCTCAAACTGCAAACTAGCTTTGAATGGATACCCTATGACCCCAATCACTTTGTCTCCCTCAGAAGGATAAGATACAAATTGGGCAGCTATTCACATGTGAGGCAGCCTGAGATTGAGCAGTATGCCAATGCATTAAGCTGGGAAGAAGGTACCCTAGAAGAGGAAATTACTAGTGAGGAGCTGCTAGAGAGAGAGGCTAGAAATATTCAAAAGGAAGCTGACTTAGAAACTTGTGGACAGGTTCCCCTCTCATACAAAAAACAACTTGGAGCAGCTACTTCATCATCGACAACACATCAGCAAGCTACCGGGAATACTGCAGAGACAGCCAGCAAAGGCAAAGAAAAGCAGGTGGAACAGCCACCTCCTTTGACAGAAGACCAAGTGGAAACATTGCTGCAGCAACAAGAAGAGATGGAGCAGCAGGGGGAAGGGCAGCGGCAAGAAGGAGAGCAACATGACAGACAACAGCCCCTGCAACAAGAAAGAGCAGTTGATACTCCGAGTTCCACTGAGCAACAGGCTCAAAATATAGTGCCTCCTAGGCCAGAGACTACCTTTGATGCCTCGGTCCTCCAAACTCCCCAAAAGGAGGATACATTTGTTTTTAGAAAAAGGGATAGAGAAACTCCCCTGACATCACCTATAAACCAGGGAGAGAAAAGGCAGAGGTTGAATGACTCTTCTGAAGATGACATAGCAACAAGGCAAGCATTGGGCATAGGCCCACCCAGCAGAGAAGTTTCAGCCAGTTCCTTCCATCAGGAACAGGACAGAGCTATAGGAGGAGAGGTCAGCTCCTCCAGCCAGCAGAAAGAAGGACAAGTAAGCATCAAACAACAATTTATAGACATCAAAAGGAGGAGTGATCCTATCAAAATACAGCTGTACAATCATCTGCTAAACTTGGCTCCCACCAATCAGCAAAGACTCATGTCTGCCTTTGATGTAAGTGAAGGAAAAATGGTCATGAGTCATTTTATGCCCACAGCACTGCATCCCCAATCTGCCTCAGATTACCTCAGGACCAACCTGGAAGTCATGGCCAAAGACATACACCCAATGGACAAAATTGAACTACATAAACAAACTGGTGAGATGGTGTATGCCTCCTTGGCAGATGAAACATTAGAAAATTACAAACTAAAGAGCAGCCTTAATGCTACAGCCTCTCAGCTAGAATTGGAGAGAGCATCATCACAAGCTAAGGACAACAGAATCAAATCCTTGGAAGATATAATTATAGAGATGGGACATGATCCCAAGGATGTTAAGGGTATCCAAGAAATATTGAAGTTGAGGGATGCAGATATGGCGGCCTTAAGGAGGAAAATCAAACTCCCAGCCACAATCCACCCTCAAACAGATGATGTTGCCCAACAAAGACTTGAAAAAGATGCCACAGATCTGATGATATCTCTATACAAGGAGCTGATCCGGACTCAAGACAAACTAGGAGAATCAGAGGCTGCAAAGGCAGCACTACAGGCAGCATTGAAGCAAAGAGAAGAGGGTCAAACCTCCCAGCCTCCTCCTGAAATAATCAATCTTGAGGAAGCTCCTCCAACAACTGCCCCTCCTCCTCAGCAAACAGGGCCTACAGCACCAACTACATCAACAACTGCACCAACAACAGAGCAGACTCATAGTCTGGATATGCAGAAGCTCCGAAATGAAATTCAAGTCCTGGAAGCTCAAATGTTGGAGCTCAATTCAGCCAAAGAATCTTTGGCTAAAGTAAATGAGAGATATGATAAGAGCAAACAGAATGAAGCTGTAAAGGAGCGAGAAATAAAAGCTCTAAAGAAGAGGATAACTGAGCTTGAGAAGGAGCTCACACTGGAAAAGGTGACAGCAGAGCTAAAAGCAGTCCTTTGGGGCAATATTGGCCGGTCTATCACCAATCAGTGGCAGTATATTGAGACCATGGATGAACAATCAGTACTCATTGCAAAGGCAAACAGGGAAGTGCACAGAGCTAGAGCAAGCCTTGGCAACATGCCTGATGCTGCCACCAGAATGATCAATATTTTAAATAATAGGACAAGCTCTCAACTGGCCACCATGGGAATTGCTCACAGGACTGAGACAATCTCAATGGTTAAAAGGGTCCTGACACTACGAAACCTGGTTGGAACATTGGAAAGAAGAACCCAGGATATGCAGACTGAAATCAACAAGTTCATGGACAGATTTCAGGCATTACAGAACAGAGGCCTCCCCAGCATATTAAGCAGTGTAGGAAGACTGCTTACCCTTGAAAACTACACTAAGAGGGTTGATGCCTATGCCGCAGAACAAATTGCAAGACAGCCCAGCACTTCAGCAGAATCAGGGCCAGCATCAGGGCAAACTTTATACAATAGGGTGGACAACCTATTTTTTATTATGAATGAGATCAATCATCTATTTGATGTGCCTCCAAATTTCTTTAAGTATACAGAAGCAGATGAAACCATAGAGGCAATTGTGAAGCATCAATTGCCCCCACAGGAAGTCTGGAAAAATTTGACACAGATAATATTATCAAGCCAGAACCTGTAAGTGATAATTTTTCCAGTTTATAATTAATTCATACACAGGTAGAATTTTGATAGATAAGCATACAGAGAAAAGATGTAAGGCTGAGCCAACTCAGCAAGGCTATTCGGTCGCCACAGCAGCAATCACAGTCACAGATGGCAAACCTGAGAAAATACAGCGCAGCAGACATAAAGACGCGTTCGCCAGCATTAAAGCAGAGCGGCTCAACCGACTCAATGATCTCCAAAGGTCAAATTATCCTCTGACAGACATAAAAGGCATTTATGCGGCATTTAAAGTTGTAATAACTTCTTCTCTACTTTCTGAACAAACTTATGAAGATATTTTCTCTCTCAGATGACTCAATGCCTGAGATATTTTGTATACGCATTCCTATAAAGACCCCTTCGCATGAGCTTGCAAGGGTTGTTGTTGATTTCTCCTGAAGAAGTTCTTATGCTGTAATCCTTTCAGAAGTTAATAAAGAAAGCAATGGAATTTCTCGGATTTCTGAGGTGTTGGATGCGTTCTGGTGTCTGTTGATAACTGCTGGATTCCTGTGTATTTCACCATACAATAAGTCTCTGTATCTCTCTCTGTTAATTAGTTGTTTTGTTAAAATCCATATATGTTATCTGATTTCAATACTAAGCAACAAGGAAAAAGAATAGCTTTCAGGATTTATTCACTGAGTACCCTGAGTTCAATCTGTGTTGTTTATGAATGTTTTCTTCAGCTGTAATCTAGATAAGTGTAATTCTTAATTGCTGCACTTTCAGAATACACCTTTCACAGTGGCCTTTGTCACAGGAATTCAAGTTTTGCTCCTGTGCAGTGTGTTCACCTTCACCCTACCAACTTAATAGAAAATTCTTAATTGCTTTTTGTTGGTTGACATACATCACCATTTAATCTAATGTTGTTTGTCTAAAATACACAATAGGCCCTGCAGTTCGAACACCACCAATCCAGTGTATCAGATCATTTCACAACTCCATACTCCATTGCCCAATGGTATTATACTATCTAAACACTATATCATAAGACCTGAAAGAAATCCTTCAACCAAAACATAAACCAAAACCTGAGCATAATAGCTAGCCTAAAACACCATCATAACAGAGACAAATCATAAAGAGAGAGCCCTCTCTGATCACAGTTTGGCTAGAAGTTGTGATCCAAAGATTGGTTAGTGGTTACCCCAGCCGTATTCCCTTGGGAGTCATAGGGAACAACCTGGGTGTTTACATAATTGGCGACTCCACTGGGGAGTGCTTGAGTTTTTCAATTACCATATATTTTCATAGCTACTATCAAGCCTGAAATCAGCCAAGAGGCCTTTAATCTGTTTCTGCATCACATTAACAGCTTTAAGGAGGAGCTTGTTTAGGGAATCTTCATCTTAGCTCTGAGAATATATAGCCATTTTAAAATCTCCACTCAGTCCTTGCAGATATAAAAACTTCCTACAAAATCCCAAAAAACAGGTTGGAAGCTGGCTCCTAAGAAAAATCCACGGCATACTAGGGCAAATCCTGACCCTAATCCACCCATCATTGTTGATAATCCAAATACCATCCCTAGAAATATTAGAAGGCAGCAAAGGCAGGAGCAACCTGCTGATTTAACCCCTCGTACAGTTCATCCCAACCTCATCCCTACTCCATGCAAGGTCCTTTTCCGGTCCACCCCTAGTTCCCTTAGCTCACCATCCACATCTCAAACTTCTCCTCTCACATCCTCATCCACTGCTCATATCCCCTTGACCAACACTCTAGGTTCATCCTCACTTGTCACCCCTGTCATACCTGCTGTTCCTATTATCCCGGCTGCACCCGTTAATCCTCTAAATCCTGTAAATATGGCTAACAGGTATGCGCCCTTGCAGATACCAGCTAATGCTGCAGCTTTACCTCAAGACTACCAAAGCAAAATCTCGTATTTTGACTCCAATGGCTCTCTAACAGCTGTCCAGCATGCGAAGAAGATGCAAGACCATTTTGAGACCTATGAAATAGATGATGACAGTGTCCGAATGAGGATGTTTGTTCAAAGCCTAACCGGGGATGTAAGAACTTGGTTTAGATCCTTGAATGCAAACTCCATTGCAACTCCCAATGATCTGTATCAAGCCTTTACTACCAGATGGGAGAAGAAGAAAGATCCCCTGCACATACTTGCAGAATATGAAACAATCAAGAGAGGTCCGCAAGAGACCGTTCTGGAGTATTGTGCTAGATTCAACAATGTGTACAATGCAATACCACAAAACCTAAGACCTCCTCCTGATTTGGCCTTGTACAAATTCCCTGATGGATTTGATCCTGACATGGCATATCAGTTGGAGGAAAGAGAACCTGAAACCCTTGAAGACGCTCAAAAGGCTGCTGTCACAGTGGAGGCAAACCTGATTGCCAAAAGAAACAGGGCAAGGTTAGAAAAGAGAAGCATATACAAAGAAGAACCTACAGCCCTTGATCAAAAACTTGATGCAATACTTAACGGTATGAAGAGATTGGGTGATAGGGTAGAATCGGTTGAGAGAAAAGCATCATGGGAAGCACCACAAAACAATCCTCCTAGGAATCCAAATTTTAGGAGAAATCCAAACCCAAACATTGGCAAGGCCAGTGCTGACCAAGACATAAGACCCCCTTTCCAAGAAAATTATGCAGAAACTTCCACATCAACTGAGCCCAATGAAGATCCTGAGATTAATTTAATGGGTCTGGATGGTGAAAGTCAAGTTTTCTTAACACAAGAAGATCATGAGGATGATGAAATCAAACTATTCCAAACTAAATCAGGTGAATCCTTTGACTTCAAACAAGGCTATGACACTGCTGTTTATGAAGTCCATAAACAATACAAGCTGAGGAGCAGAACTGTAAATGTTAATCAGCCTGAAAAGAAAAAGGATAATCAGCAGCCCAAAAGAGTCACAGGCACAGAACCCGATGACAAAATAAATTCACATACACAAGAAGTGATTGTTGAAGAGATCACCGAACCACTGTCCACAAAACAGCAGCCTATGGTCACTCCCCCCTCTCATCCTTATTCAACTATTTCTCCTCAAGAAATGAGTAAAAAGGATAAGTCCCAAAATCAAGATAAAAATCAAGAAGAAGATTTAATGAATAAGGAGAGGACTGTCACCTATAACCCCAGGACCCAATCTGAAAAATCCTTTGATCTAGAAACTGAAATTGGCAAAATAAAGATAGCTATTCCTCTCGTGGAACTAGCCAAGCATGACATCTATAAACTACAGATCAAAAAGTCCCTTCAACTCACCAGCAACATAGATGATGTCAATGTGCTGGATGACACTCCAGAATTGTTATTTGGCCCAGAAGTGGATGGAAAAACAATAGTCACAGGGGTACTACCATTTTATGTCAGCCTACATATTCATGACAAAATACTACACAATGCAATGTTTGATTCAGGTGCTTCTCACAACCTCATGCCAAAAGCAGTCATGGAAAGACTAAATTTAGACATAACAAGACCATACAAAGACCTGTTTTCCTTTGATTCCAGCCAAGTCAAGTGCCTAGGTCTCATAAAAGATTTATGTGTGTCTTTGGTTCAATACCCTAACAAAACAATCCTAATGGATGTGGTAGTTGCTGACATCCCACCCAAGTATGGGATGCTGTTATCAAGATCATGGGGAGCTAAACTCCAAGGTTCCCTACAATTAGACATGTCATATGCCACCATCTCTGTTTTTGGGCAACCAAAAAGACTGTACAGAGAAACACTAATGAAATACATGGTCAGCAGTGAGGAAAAGCCTCAAAACTTTCCCATATATGCTATCCATTCAGACATAGACTCATACATTCTCTTCAATGACACCACAACTCCCTCAAAAGGTGAAGTTGAAACCAAGATATTCATACAAGAGAAAGACTCAAATGAAAGTATCACCACCCATGAAACAGCAGTTAAAGAAACACTAGATACTGCTGTTGTTCCAAATCTCAAGCATACCCAATCAAATGATGAAACTGTCCTAGAAGACGACCTAAAGGAAAAACCACAACTTCTACTCACATTGCCAGCCCATGAAAAGATCATTAAAACTCCTTCCCAACAGGACATTCTATGGTTCCTTGAATTTGATGGTGCAGTTAACAAATTAGGAGCAGGGGCTGGAGTTTGGGTACACAATAAAGAAAATAGCTATGCAGAAGGCAGAGCCTACAGATTGAATTTCAGATGTACTAATAACATGGCTGAATATGAGGCTCTCTTACTAGGTCTCAAGTTAGTAAAGTCCCTACAAGCGATAAAAGTGTCAATCCTAGGAGACTCAGACCTAGTTATCCAACAAGTAAAGGGAAGTTTTGTCACCAATGATAAAAGATTGAGGTCTTATAGGTCTGCTGTTGCAGATGTACTAAACTCCTTCTTTGAATTCCAAATCACTAAGATTTCTAGGACCCACAATCTACATGCTCATAGTTTAGCTACCTTTGCAAGTACCTGCAAGCTGCCTTTTGAGCCCCATCATTGTTTTACAGCTGAGATAAAACACAAACCATCTGTCCCAAACAATATCATTGATTGGCAAGTGTTTGATGATGACAAGCAAATAAACAATTTCTTGACTTTGCAGCAAGAATTTTCAGGACTAAATATTGACATTGACAAAGCAAGTCAATCACAAATACAGTTTCAGGAGATTACTCACCCAATATCACCCAGGACAGCAAAACAAATGCTAAATCCAACTATTTTCGACAAGGACAGCATTCAGCAAATTCAATCAATCCATTGTGAGGAAGTGGCCAATGCTGAAACTGAAATCATAGAGCTGAAGGACAACTTTCTACCAACAGGCCTAACTCCCCTAGAGGACATCTTTGATTCAAATGATATTCCTAGAAAACCAAAAATGCAGCCCTTAAATGTAGCCATTGAAGAATACAACATAGGTACAATTGACAAACCCAAAATAATTAAATTGTCTGCATCTTTACCTCCTGATCAAAAGCCAAAATACATTGACCTTTTTAAAGAGTTCCAGGATGTCTTTGCATGGAGTTATGAGGACCTAAAGTCCTATGACACCTCTGTTATCCAGCATACTATCCCTCTCAAGCCTGATCAAAAGCCCTTTAAACAAAAATTGAGGAGAATCAATCCTATGCTTCTCCCAGCAATGGAACAAGAAGTACAAAAAATGTTTAAGGCAGGCATCATAGCACCAATCAGATTCTCTGAATGGATCTCCAACTTAGTCCCTACAAGAAAGAAGACCGGTGAAATTAGGCTGTGTGTGGACTTAAGGAATCTGAACCAAGTATCCCTCAAAGACAACTATCCCTTACCTAAGATGGATCATATTCTCCAAAGAGTGGTAGGGGCTTCAAGGATCTCATTACTTGATGGATTCTCGGGTTTCAACCAAATCCTAGTACACCCTGATGATCAAGACAAAACTGCATTTACAACCCCATGGGGAACTTTCAAGTATGTTAAAATGCCTTTTGGGTTGAAGAATGCCGGGGCAACATTTCAAAGAGCAATGGATATTGCTTTCGCGAAGGAGATTCATGATTTCCTTGTCATTTATTTAGATGACCTCACACCTTTTTCCAAGTCTGACCAAGAACATTTGAAACATTTGAGACAGATCTTCCTAACATGTAGGAAATATGGAATTTCGTTGAATCCCAAAAAATCCCTGTTTGGTTTAGAGGAAGGTAAACTATTGGGCCACATCATCTCTAAAGATGGCATAAGAATTGATCCAGATAGGATACAAGCTATCCTACAAATGCCCCACCCAAGAAATATAAAAGAATTGCAAGGATTCTTGGGAAAAATCAACTTCTTAAGGAGATTTATTCCAAATCTGGCCGAGTTGATCAGATTGCTTAATAATATGCTAAAGAAAGATTCAAAGGTAAAATGGACAGTCGAAGCAAATCAAGCCTTTGAAGGTATAAAGCTGGCCCTCACTCAAACCCCAGTGTTGACCAATCCTCAGTTTGACAGAGAATTCATCATCTTCTCTTTTGCCTCCCAGCATACTATTGCTGCTGTTTTATTACAGAAAGATGACCAAGGAAATGAGAAGCCTATTGCCTTCTTCAGCAGGGCTCTTAGAGATGCACCTCTAAAATATCAAATCATGGAGAAACAAGCCTATGCTTTGGTCAAGGCCATTAAAGACTTTAGGATTTACATCCTCTATTCCCATGTCATAGCATATGTGCCAAGTCCTATCGTCAAAGACATTCTCACCCAAGAAAACTTAGAGGGCAGAAGAGGAAAGTGGATTGCCAACATATTGGAATTTGATATTGAGATAAAACCAACTAAACTAATAAAAGGGCAAGGTTTGGCCAAGTTGATGACAGAAGCAAATTTCCAAGCCCTAGATATCAATCAGCTGGACAGTGAAACAGAGCTGGCGACTCCAAAGATCAATGTAGCCTTTGAACAATCTCCTTGGTACTCTGATATCTGTTATATCTTACAAAACCTGTGTGCTCCCCCAGGACTGTCCAGAACTAAGTGTAGGTTCTTAAAAATGAAAACATCAAGATTTTGTGTAATGGATGGCAATTTGCTTTGGAAAAACCATGAAGGTATATTGTTGCATTGTTTAATTGAAAATGAAACTAACAAAATCATGGAAGAATTTCATGCAGGTGACTGCGGTGGACACTTGTACTGGAAGTCCACTGTGGATAAGATACTAAGGGCTGGATACTACTGGCCCACCATGTTCTCTGATGTCAAGAAATTCACAACCTCATGTCATAAATGCCAAGTGTTTGAGGGGAAAAGAAAGCTACTGCCTCTTCCCTTAAAGCCCATTGCAACGGACAGACCTTTTCAACAATGGGGCTTGGATTTCATTGGGGAAATTCATCCCTCATCTTCAGGACAACACAGATGGATTTTGACAGCCACAGACTACTTCACCAAGTGGATTGAAGCTGCCCCATGCAGACAAGCAAATGATTCAATAATCATTCAGTTTTTGGAGAACAACATACTGGCTAGATTTGGCTGTCCTGACAAAATAATAACAGACAATGCTGCTGCTTTCAGATCCAAGAAAATGGTGAACTTTTGCCATAAATTTCATATTACTTTGGGCCATTCTACTGCATACTATCCCCAAGGAAATGGCCTTGCTGAATCATCAAACAAAAGCCTGGTGAACATCATAAAGAAGGTGTTGGAAGAAAATAAAAAGAATTGGCATAAGAAACTGGTCAACGCCTTATGGGCAGATAGACTAACGACCAAAAGATCAATTGGGACCAGCCCATATGAGTTGGTTTATGGATTAGAGGCCAAGTTCCCCTCATCCTTAGGAGTGCCTGTTATGAAGCTTCTTCAAGAAAGCCAAGCTGAACCAAATGATATGCAAAGAAGGATAAATCAAATCATATGTCTGCAGCAAACCAGAGATCAAGTTTTCAGCAGAGTTCAAGTATTACAAGAAAAATTGAAGAAGGCCTTTGATAGAAGAACCAAAGCAGAAGATTTTAATGTTGGTGATAAAGTCCTCAAGTGGGATGCAAGAAGAGAAGAGAAAGGAAAACATGGAAAATTTGATTCCTTGTGGAGAGGACCATTTGCTGTCCAAGCAGTACAAGGTAACAACACTTATTTCCTTAAGAGTCTCAATGAAACTGATTTGGATGAAGGTCCTGTGAATGGCAGGATGCTGAAGCACTATTTTGACTATTTCCCATGAGTGCAACCTGAGGTTCCCTTGTATATATGCAGATGTATATATTATTTTCTGTTTAGATTGTAAAAATGCGGTTTTTTGAAGAGTATTGACTATCAGCAAAAGGTAAATAGAATCAGAGGTCTACCAAGAAGAGAAGCACACAATTTGGCACTTCAAAGTAGCAAAGTTCAAGAATGATATGGGCAGCTAAAGAGCAAGGCAATCTGACCTGTTGTTCTTGGTCTTTCAAATGAAAAACCATCCCCATGTGGAGCCACTGTTAGCTACCTATACCAATAGGTTTCATATTTCATGATTGGCTATGGAAGGTCCAAATATGCTCTGCTTTGATGATTCAAAGATCACATATTTCCCAGAGAATCTGATCTGTGCTTATAGCTTGGTATGGACTTAAAATTTTGATGGATGGTCCAACAGTCTAATCTGGATCATTCCATGGTTTAAATTTGCAGTTGTATAATAGAGAAAGGAAGTCTGTCCAAACTGTTTAATCTTGGCAGACAAGTAGTTCAGGTAGAGAAGAAAAGGCTCCCAACAGCTTAATCTGGGACCTTGGAAGTGATAAGGGTAGAAGTAGATAGGAAAAACAAAGAAAAAGCCAAAGAAAAGAAAAGGCAAGTAAGGGTTTGCAAGTCCAAGTGCACCCTCCAAGGAGAAATAAAAAATGCTAGGTAAGTAGCTGGGTAAGTAGTTGGGGTTGCAGAAAGGTTGTCTTTACCATTGCACATATGTTAACTGTGTTTACCAGAGTAAAGTCAATTAATTGACAAGGTGTTCACCTCCATCAAGTTACAGCAAGGAGCATGACTAACCTCCCTCTTTCCCCCTTCCATTTCATTCCTAACATCCCCTCATCAGCTGAGATTCATGGAAGAAGATCATGGTTTCATGGTGGTTCTTGTTCATTCAAAAGCCACATTTCTTGTCTAAAAATCTTTTCATTTTGATCTACTCTCTAAACTAAGTAAATTGCAAATAAGCTTAGTGGTTTCCCCTCCATTTACCCCTTCATCCATATTAACTCTAACACTATTATGTAAATCCCCTACATTACCTTTTCCCTTACTAATATCTAACACCATGGTGTATAAACCCCAAATTTTGTATAAATATCCCTCCCCTTGGTATTATAGCCAATAAGTTCTGTATCAGGGATCAAATGGCATCTGGTCACTTTGATGAACCTAACCCTAAACCCCTCCCCTCTTCTGAAGTCATTTGGCCCCTTGGAAAGCTTCATTTGCCAAAAGAAGCCCCATAAATAACCTTGTTTTACCTATACCCCCTTCATTTGCAAAGATAACCCCTAAATACCCACCTTGCTCTTGTCCAAAGTCTCGGGCCTGCATTATTGCGCATTGAAAACCTTTATAAATCCCCTTTACCCATAAACCCCTTTCAAATCACGAAAAGACCCAAAAAACCCACTTCTAACCGCAAAAACCAAAGTTGGCGCATGCATTTGATTTATTTTTGAAATGCATTGAAAACATTGTGAAAACCCATGTCCGAAGGTCTCCGCCCGCATGCATATCCCCCGAACATATCATTCCCTCGTCCACCGTCGGATCAGATCCAAGAGATCCGACGGTCCGTATCAATATCGGAGCAGCCCCCGCGGCGGACGTTTAGCGCCCGAGAAAATGACGTTGCGTCACGTCAGGGCGCGGCCACGCGTCGCCCGTTCAGGACTCTCAGAGCACCTTCTGACAAGACCTGCTCCGTACCCTAACTGCCCCGAGAAACCGTGGCGGCTATCCTTAACCGTAACCGCTACGGCCCTAACCGCCAAGTTGCTATCCCACGTCATGCCCATGTCACCTCCACCCTGCCACCGCATCACACTTTTGTCCGTATCTGTGCCAACGTGCCCGCCACCTCATTACCCCGTGGACCAATGGCAGCCCACCACCTCATCCGATGACGTCATGCTGACGTCATCCAAGGCTGACCCCACCCTATGACGTCATGCTGACGTCATCACAGAAAAAGCACCAAATTGCAAAAAGTCCATATTTAGCCAAAAAACGCGTTTTTTTGCACTTTTCGCTCATTTGCTACTATTTCCTTTGCATGCTGTTTTTACGTTCTGAACTGCGCCACCTGCGGGAAACGTCCGGAAGACCTACAGAGCACCAATTCCACCCACAGCTACGACCTCTGTTCGCGGTTAGCTAGGTATTTCTCATAGTTCATCCTCCATACGCCTGAAATTCACTGTAAATTGCTCAGAACGCTTAAGGAACACTGAAACTCACTATTTCACCGATAGCTTTCCTCTGCAAGCACTTTTGATTACAAATGTAACCTCGAAACCACCAGCCGAGCCTTCATTTCCCGAGTTTGGGGTCAACAACTGTAAACTGCTCGCGCAAACATGAGACAGTTGGTCAAAGTTACTTAAAAAACTACCATAGAAGACAGAGGGAGACCAGGCATTGGTTTTATATATAATTCGAGCAGTATTTCAATTGCTGCGTGTCCACTCCACCCTCTGCTCCCCATAAATCACAGTTGCATTGCAAAAACTCACCTCTGTGCTGTACTGCTCACTTGAAACTAATTCACCTGCAAGATAGAAATTGAATAGACCATGGAGACTCCAATTGCACTGAACATCAAGCCTCTCAATGCCCCTCACCAGGAATTAGAATGGAAAGCCCTGGGAGATATAGATTATCAAATGTTAGACTGGTTTCCATTGGGCTCCAAATATAATATTCAGATGCTGAACGAGTTGAGAGCCCAGCACCTTAGTGGAGCAGACATCTTAGGGATTTGGGACTCAAACTTGCCCATCTACAACCTCCCACAGGTAAATCCTATGCCAGAGTTGATCTACAGATGCCAGGAGTGCTATGACCCAGGCCAAAGAGCTGTCATCAGCCCTACAGGCTCAGTCCTATTCCATATCACCCCAGAGAGTATAAATGAGATGCTGCACTTCCATACTGCAAAGCCATTGACCCCCCTCCACATGCAGAACTTGATAAAGAAGGGGAACAAGTTGTCAAATGACCAAGTCATCAAAATCCACCAGCTGTTTGTAAAACCAGGCTCTGAAGCCATCAGAACACCTCCTATTGGATATCAGTACTTGAATGAATTGGGGAGAATGCTAGTAGATTTGATCAGCTATGTCCTAGGATTCAAAGGGCTGGAGGATGTGGATGAAATCATAATGGCATGCTGTCTATATTCTCTCCTGGTAAGGCCCCAGCTGTACATTATGATTATGCTACATTCATTGCAGATAAGATCCATGACCAGCTTATGAATTTGAAGAGGGAAAGACTGTTCAGGTATACTTCATACATATACCACCTATTCTTGTTTTATCAGCCAGCCGGCTTCTCTATTCCCTTGAAACAAGTCAATGCCCAGGGAAATCCAAGGTCAGTTGTGTTTTGGAACTCTATCTTTCATTGTGCCTCTGTATCACCATATACATACTCTGAGTTCATTGACTTATTCATTCATCCAGCCATGACAGTATTGTATGGTGTTCCTCCTCCAAGGTTAACTGATGACATGAGGAGAATTCTCCACCTGAACAAGACCTACAGCATTGGTAATTGGTACCTCTACCAAAACCACACAGTCATCAGAATATATGGCTGTGAGTTGAAGCCTTTTAGGTTGCCAAGGTATGTCCCCATGAGGCTTTTCGCCTTAGAATATTTCAGGCAGTTTGGGAATGCTGATTACCTCCACTTTCAAAGCAAGAACAAGAAATCACAGTTAAAGGTAAGGAGCCAGCTGGGCCCTTTCCTATACAACAGAAAAGAGGAGGGGTGGAAAGAGGCAAACAGTATCCTAGAGGCCCTCAAACTGCAAACTAGCTTTGAATGGATACCCTATGACCCCAATCACTTTGTCTCCCTCAGAAGGATAAGATACAAATTGGGCAGCTATTCACACGTGAGGCAGCCTGAGATTGAGCAGTATGCCAATGCATTAAGCTGGGAAGAAGGTACCCTAGAAGAGGAAATTACTAGTGAGAGCTGCTAGAGAGAGAGGCTAAAAATATTCAAAAGGAAGCTGACTTAGAAACTTGTGGACAGGTTCCCCTCTCATACAAAAAACAACTTGGAGCAGCTACTTCATCATCGACAACACATCAGTAAGCTGCCGGGAATACTGCAGAGACAGCCAGCAAAGGCAAAGAAAAGCAGGTGGAACAGCCACCTCCTTTGACAGAAGACCAAGTGGAAACATTGCTGCAGCAACAAGAAGAGATGGAGCAGCAGGGGGAAGGACAGCGGCAAGAAGGAGAGCAACATGACAGACAACAGCCCCTGCAACAAGAAAGAGCAGTTGATACTCCGAGTTCCACTGAGCAACAGGCTCAAAATATAGTGCCTCCTAGGCCAGAGACTACCTTTGATGCCTCGGTCCTCCAAACCCCCCAAAAGGAGGATACATTTGTTTTTAGAAAAAGGGATAGAGAAACTCCCCTGACATCACCTATAAACCAGGGAGAGAAAAGGAAGAGGTTGAATGACTCTTCTGAAGATGACATAGCAACAAGGCAAGCATTGGGCATAGGCCCACCCAGCAGAGAAGTTTCAGCCAGTTCCTTCCATCAGGAACAGGACAGAGCTATAGGAGGAGAGGTCAGCTCCTCCAGCCAGCAGAAAGAAGGACAAGTAAGCATCAAACAGCAATTTATAGACATCAAAAGGAGGAGTGATCCTATCAAAATACAGCTGTACAATCATCTGCTAAACTTGGCTCCCACCAATCAGCAAAGACTCATGTCTGCCTTTGATGTAAGTGAAGGAAAAATGGTCATGAGTCATTTTATGCCCACAGCACTGCATCCCCAATCTGCCTCAGATTACCTCAGGACCAACCTGGAAGTCATGGCCAAAGACATACACCCAATGGACAAAATTGAACTACATAAACAGACTGGTGAGATGGTGTATGCCTCCTTGGCAGATGAAACATTAGAAAATTACAAACTAAAGAGCAGCCTTAATGCTACAGCCTCTCAGCTAGAATTGGAGAGAGCATCATCACAAGCTAAGGACAACAGAATCAAATCCTTGGAAGATATAATTATAGAGATGGGACATGATCCCAAGGATGTTAAGGGTATCCAAGAAATATTGAGGTTGAGGGATGCAGATATGGCGGCCTTAAGGAGGAAAATCAAACTCCCAGCCACAATCCACCCTCAAACAGATGATGTTGCCCAACAAAGACTTGAAAAAGATGCCACAGATCTGATGATATCTCTATACAAGGAGCTGATCCGGACTCAAGACAAACTAGGAGAATCAGAGGCTGCAAAGGCAGCACTACAGGCAACATTGAAGCAAAGAGAAGAGGGTCAAACCTCCCAGCCTCCTCCTGAAATAATCAATCTTGAGGAAGCTCCTCCAACAACTGCCCCTCCTCCTCAGCAAACAGGGCCTACAGCATCAACTACGTCAACAACTGCACCAACAACAGAGCAGACTCATAGTCTGGATATGCAGAAGCTCCGAAATGAAATTCAAGTCCTGGAAGCTCAAATGTTGGAGCTCAATTCAGCCAAAGAATCTTTGGCTAAAGTAAATGAGAGATATGATAAGAGCAAACAGAATGAAGCTGTAAAGGAGCGAGAAATAAAAGCTCTAAAGAAGAGGATAGCTGAGCTTGAGAAGGAGCTCACACTGGAAAAGGTGACAGCAGAGCTAAAAGTAGTCCTTTGGGGCAATATTGGCCGGTCTATCACCAATCAGTGGCAGTATATTGAGACCATGGATGAACAATCAGTACTCATTGCAAAGGCAAACAGGGAAGTGCACAGAGCTAGAGCAAGCCTTGGCAACATGCCTGATGCTGCCACCAGAATGATCAATATTTTAAATAATAGGACAAGCTCTCAACTGGCCACCATGGGAATTGCTCACAGGACTGAGACAATCTCAATGGTTAAAAGGGTCCTGACACTACGAAACCTGGTTGGAACATTGGAAAGAAGAACCCAGGATATGCAGACTGAAATCAACAAGTTCATGGACAGATTTCAGGCACTACAGAACAGAGGCCTCCCCAGCATATTAAGCAGTGTAGGAAGACTGCTTACCCTTGAAAACTACACTAAGAGGGTTGATGCCTATGCCGCAGAACAAATTGCAAGATAGCCCAGCACTTCAGCAGAATCAGGGCCAGCATCAGGGCAAACTTTATACAATAGGGTGGACAACCTATTTTTTATTATGAATGAGATCAATCATCTGTTTGATGTGCCTCCAAATTTCTTTAAGTATACAGAAGCAGATGAAACCATAGAGGCAATTGTGAAGCATCAATTGCCCCCACAGGAAGTCTGGAAAAATTTGACACAGATAATATTATCAAGCCAGAACCTGTAAGTGATAACTTTTCCAGTTTATAAGTAATTCATACACAGGTAGAATTTTGATAGATAAGCATACAGAGCAAAGATGTAAGGCTGAGCCAACTCAGCAAGGCTATTCGGTCACCACAGCAGCGATCACAGTCACAGATGGCAAACCTGAGAAAATACAGCGCAGCAGACATAAAGACGCGTTCGCCAGCATTAAAGCAGAGCGGCTCAACCGACTCAATGATCTCCAAAGGTCAAATTATCCTCTGACAGACATAAAAGGCATTTATGCGGCATTTAAAGTTGTAATAACTTCTTCTCTACTTTCTGAACAAACTTATGAAGATATTTTCTCTCTCAGATGACTCAATGTCTGAGATATTTTGGATACGCATTCCTATAAAGACCCCTTCGCATGAGCTTGCAAGGTTGTTGTTGATTTCTCCTGAAGAAGTTCTAATGCTGTAATCCTTTCAAAAGTTAATAAAGAAAGCAATGGAATTTCTCGGATTTCTGAGGTGTTGGATGCATTCTGGTGTCTGTTGATAACTGCTGGATTCCTGTGTATTTCACCATACAATAAGTCTCTGTATCTCTCTCTGTTAATTAGTTGTTTTGTTAAAATCCATATATGTTATCTGATTTCAATACTAAGCAACAAGGAAAAAGAATAGCTTTCAGGATTTATTCACTGAGTACCCTGAGTTCAATCTGTGTTGTTTATGAATGTTTTCTTCAGCTGTAATCTAGATAAGTGTAATTCTTAATTGCTGCACTTTCAGAATACACCTTTCACAGTGGCCTTTGTCACAGGAATTCAAGTTTTGCTCCTGTGCAGTGTGTTCACCTTCACCCTACCAACTTAATAGAAAATTCTTAATTGCTTTCTGTTGGTTGACATACATCACCATTTAATCTAATGTTGTTTGTCTAAAATACACAATAGGCCCTGCAGTTCGAACACCACCAATCCAGCGTATCAGATCATTTCACAACTCCAAACTCCATTGCCCAATGGTATTATACTATCTAAACACTATATCATAAGACCTGAAAGAAATCCTTCAACCAAAACATAAACCAAAACCTGAGCATAATAGCTAGCCTAAAACACCATCATAACAGAGACAAATCATAAAGAGAGAGCCCTCTCTGATCACAGTTTGGCTAGAAGCTGTGATCCAAAGATTGGTTAGTGGTTACCCCGGCCGTATTCTCTTGGGAGTCATAGGGAACAACCTGGGTGTTAACACTTAGAGACAGGCAAATCGGGGATAACATCATTCTTGTCCAAGATTCAATCCACTTAAGAAAAGCTCAAGGAGAGAAATGAATGATTATCAAATTAGATATGGCCATTTCCTTTGAGCAGGTTCACCTTAAGTTCCTCTTTGCATTAATGAAATAATTTGGGTTTGAAGAAAAGGTAATTCAGTGGGTTTATACTTGCATATTGATGGGCCTCCAAATTAGACACAAATTAAGGCCCATATAACCTTTTTTTTTTTTTTCCCGAAGAAAAAAGCAAAACTTTTTATTAACACAAATAAAAAGTTTACATTCTGTAGGAGCTTTGAGCAGAGCTGAAGGCTCACATTATGCTGATTTGGTCTATTTGAAAGTAAAAAACAAAAACTCAGTCCTGTTTTGATGCTGCGAAAACAGTAGCTGTCTAGCCTTCCTCTCTTCTGCAGGCTTAAGTACATACAATACCTGGTGAAAACCTTGGGGTCTCCTTCAGTGAAGGAAAACAACCCCTTACATGTCTGTCCATATAAACTTTTTTAAATACATCTAAAAAATATATAGAAGTTTTTTTTGAAGTTCTGTTTGTAGAGCTCATGTAGAAATTTACAAAAATATAAAGGAAAAACTGTAACAGATATACATTATGCCCATGAAAAAAAAAAAAAAAAATAAGCAAAAAAGAAGGAAGACGATCCGTGCTCACTGAGGAGGAGCAAAAGGGGGCTGATGAGAAGTGGATTGCTGCCCCTGACTGTGTTCCTCTATTGTCCAGCTGCCCATAACTTGCTGTAAACCAGCTTTAGAAAGCTGGTCTGCTTCTTCATTTTTATCCCTGTAAATATGACAGATGTTAAAGCTGTTAAAAGAGGACTTTAAAAGCAAAATTTCTTCTAATAGAGTCTTCAGAATCTGGTTTTGACAAGATGCATTCCCATTAACCCATTTTATGACATTCAGAGAATCACCGAAGATTTGAATAGTGGAGATGTTTCTTTGTAGTAACCAGCATAAGAGAAGGCGCAAAGCAGACAACTCAGCATAATTGTTTGACCCAGGTCCAAGACCTACAGAAGCTTTTAGGGAGTGATCAGAGTTCATATGAATGCATAGCCCAGCTCCAGCCTTGTTATTCTGGGAAGCTCCATCAAAAAAAGCCCAAGGAATGCCCTCCTTGATAATAACAGGCTTGTCACGATTTGGTGGATTTTTTGCTTCAGGGGCTGGGATAGCAGAGTATATGGCTGCGCAGTTTATGGCTATGACGGATGTAGGGATGATCTTGTCTTGAAACAAACTTTTGTTTCTCGCAAGCCATACACCCCAAAAGAATACAAGAGGTAGGTTTCTCATGTTTCCTTCCGGGAAATTCTGCCACCATCTCCTCCATGCTTCTTCCAAAGGATCTGACCCCCACTGTGCCTTTACATTGAGCAAGCAAGTTAGCTCTTCCCATATCTTTAAAGAAACTGTACATGATGTAAAAAGATGACTTATTGATTCCTCATTAGATTTGCATAATGGACATCTTCCTGGACCAACTAAGTATCTGGCTTGTAAAATGTCCCAGGTTGGGATTTTTCTTTTTAGCATGCACCATAGGAAAATCCTGGCCTTTGCAGGGCTTTTTAACTTCCAAATGTTTTTCGACCACCACTCGGGAATGCCCCAGCCTTTCAGTTTCATTAAGTAAGTGTAACCATCCTTTGGAGAGTATTCTCCAGTTTTCTCCTGCGCCCAAATCAGCAGGTCAGGTTCGTTTTTAAGCCTGACATGAGAACGATGGAGCTCTTGAGTGAAGGAAGCCCATTCGTTCTTCCATCTGATATTTATACCTAAATCTTCATCATTTTTCCAAGCCTGTCCCCATATGGTAGAATGGCCTACTTTCTCCACCTGGTTTAGAGTAAAAATTCCTTTGCTGTCAAGATGTCTGAGAAAACCAGGTGACAAGGCAAAAGCTTCATTACAACCTACCCAGGGGTCCCTGCCGATTCTTATATGACTTCCATCTCCCACTTTCCAAGCCAGACCTTGTTCTATCACAGAGAAAGCCTCCAACGTGGCCTTCCAAATGACTGAGATATTCTTCTTTTTCTTTTCCTGGCTCCGAATCCAGTCTTCCAAAGGAACTGGGTCTATATACTTTCTTTTAACCACCTTTGTCCAAAGATTCTCCATCGAGATTAGTCTCCAGCCGGATTTTGCTGCCAGGGATAGACTGAACTCAGGGAGTCTTTTAATTCCCCATCCTCCCCATTCTTTTGGCCTAGCCAGCTTATCCCATGCCACCCAGGGAAGAACAGAATTTTCTTTTGAACCTGCCCATAAAAATCTGCAACAAATCCTTCTGATTTTCTCCAACACTCCTTTGGGGACCCAAGTTAAAGCTGCCCAGTATACTGGGATGGCTAACAAGACTGATTTGATGAGGGTCAATCTGCCTGCTCTGGAAAGCCACCTGAAACTCCAATGATTGATTCTGGCTTCTATCTTTGCTATGAGCTAGTTCCAATCCTCTTTCTTGTATACTACTGGCTTTAGCTAGAAACCCAAATATTTGAAAGGGGTGTCTAGAGGCTGAAGAGGGAAAGAAAAAAGATTGGTCATTCTGGCTCTTTCTCTTCTGTCAAGATCTGCCACACAGACTTGAGATTTTGTAGAGTTTATCTGCATTCCATTGGCTTTCAAAAAAGGATCAAAAATGCTTTTAAACTCCTTAATTTCGTTAGACGTTCCATTTGAAAAAATCAGAATGTCATCGACAAAAAGCAAATGAGTGATGAAAAGGTTTATTGCTACCTCGATACCTTTTACCTTCTCCTCTCTTCTGGCTTTGTGAATCAATCTGCTCAAACCTTCTGCCACTAGCAGGAACAGGAGCAGTGATAAAGGGCAGCCCTGCCTAAGGCCTCTTTAACTATTGAAAAAAGGGGAGGCTGCTCCATTGATCAGAACAACAAAACTGACATTTGTAATACATCCCATAATCCAGCTGGTGAAAGAATAGTTAAAACCCAAATGAGTCAGCAGCATCCGGAGATAAAGCCAGTTGATTCGGTCATATGCTTTGGATAGGTCTATTTTTAGAACCACACCCTTCTTTTTCTTTTGTCTGACATTGTGAATTACCTCCTGAGCTACTCCAATGGCTTCATGAATTTGTCTTCCATCTAGAAAACCAAATTGTTCCATTGATATGTTTTTTGACAAGATAGGAACAATTCTGATAGCAATCACCTTGGCGATGATTTTGTATATACAATTACACAGGGAGATTGGTCTAAAATCTTCAAAGTTCTCCGGATCATCCTTCTTTGGAATGAGAGCTATAAAGGTTGAATTAAAAGGCCTGTAGACTTCTCCTTTCTGTCTTGACTCTTCTACTACATCAGTGATTTCAGAGCCTATAAGGTCAAAGAAATAGAGGAAGAGTTCGATGGTCCAACCATCAGGACCAGGACTTTTGTCTTTGGCCATTATTTTCATCGCTGCTTCAACCTCCTCCTTGGAAACAGGTATTGATAGCTCTTCTGCTTCTTCCTCCTCTACAAATCTCGGAAAACATTGAGCTGTCCTAATGACTTCTGCTATGGTGGCCTCTCCCGGATCAGAAAAAATTCTCTGAAAATGTCTCTTTCCTAAATCCGAGAGGTTTGAAAAAGAACTGGCCTCCCTTCCTTCTTCATCTTTAAGGCTCCAAATGGTATTTACAAATTTTCTTCCTTTTGCATAGTTGTGAAAAAAACTAGTATTTTCATCTCCTGATTTTAGCCATATTGCCCTACTCTTGAGCCTCCATTCTTCTTCCTTGTCTAAGAGAATTTTGTTTTGGAGCTTCTCCAGGTGAAGGATTCTATCCTTTGAGGCCTGCGAGAAATATCCATCCCCCTCAATGCTCTCCAGATTCTTCAACTCCTCCCTTATTTTAGACAGTTCTTCATTCAGTTTCAGCTTCCTGTCCTTTGCCTAGGATGTAGTCGCTTTTTTCAATCTTTTAAGGTTCTCCATGAATAGGAATCTCTTGTCCTCTCTTGCATTCCTGTCCTGGTGGATCCACGTTTCCTTAAAAAGAATGCTGAAAGATGGATCTTGAAGCCAGGAAGAGTTGAATTTGAAAGGGGCAGGAGGCTTTGGGGGGGGGGGGGGAGGATAGATCCAAAAAAATAGGAAAGTGGTCTGAATTGCCTACCTCCTCCACCCACTACCTGAGGATAGGTGCTTTTGATATTAGGTCCTCGGATAGAAGAAAGCGATCTAATCTTTTGGCAATCCGATCCTCCCCTGCTCTTCTATTTCTCCAGGTGGGCTTGAGATTGATCGGGGAGGGATCTGTGAGATTGTTATCCAGGAGGAGGTTGTGAAAGAAATCCGACAAGGGGTCTTCCCTGGCTGAAGGACCCCATGCCTCAGCTCGTCCTACTGAGAAGTTTAGGTCACCTCCCATAATCAACATAGAAGACTTCATTAAAGATTTTGCCATCAGATCGACCCAGAAAATCTCCCTTCCTTGACAAGGGCCATAGATGTTTACAATTGAAAAGGGGAGGGAGAAAACAGGAGATAGAACCTCCATGCCCAAAGCTTGCTTCGTCCCCCACTGATTGATGACTTTTATTCTTCCTTCTTTAAACCCGATTGCAAGACCCCCGGAATGACCTGATGAGTCTATAGCGATAAAGGTCCATCCTGGCAGGAGGGCCTTTAGCATAGTTTCCACCTCTGCACCTTTCCCCAAAGTTTCTTGAAGAAAAACAATGTCAGCTTTAGAGTTTAGGATCCAGTCTCTTAGGGCCAGTTTTTTGGGTTTACTGGCCAAACCTCTACAGTTCCAGGAGGACAAAATCATTTGATAACATGTTCGGGGGGCTGCACAGCTCTAAGAACCCCAGGGATAGAGTGTTGTTTTCCATCAGCTACATCCAGCTTGGCTTTTAGCTTTGCCTTAGAAAGGTCCGATTTTCTGTCTCTCTTGTTCTTAGCAGAACTTTGGGAGAGTGACTGTCCTAAGCCCCCAACAAAATCATGCACCCCGGACTTTCCTCCCATAGATCTTAAGTTATAGGGGCACGGGGTATGGGGACTCAGGGGAGCAAGAGGAGGCCACTTTTCTTCACAATTCAAATCCAGAGTCGGCATGGCAGCCGAAATTGAAACGATATCAGGATAGATGTTTGCAGGTTCAGTGTTCTCATTTAGGCCCATGTTTTGTGAGGGGGAAATTGAGGGAGAAATATGCATAGAATTTGAATTATGCTCAGGAATTTTATGAGAGAAAGAAGGGGAGCCTGAGCACATACCCTTATCTGAGTCGCTGATAGGATTTTGATCTGCCATTGCGACCTTGGCATGCTCCTCCGCTACTTCCGCCGAAGGGGGTTCATTGTTCTGTGCCGCCTCTTGGATCTAGGGATCTTCTGACACTGGCTCTTTCTGGTTCCCCTCGATCTCCATTTCTTCAACTGTCTGGTTCACCATTCCTTCTTTCTCTTGAGGAGGTTGTGCCCGATTTAAAACTGGTTCTCTCAAAACAGAAGTCCTTCGAAATCGTCTCCTTCTTCTGAGCAGCGGGCAATCCTTGGCTAGGTGCCCATACTCATGACAGCGATGGCACCTAAAGGGAAAATGCTCGTAATCTAAGAGCTGCTCGAACACATATTCTTTGTACTGCAAATTAATCTTTTGAGCGAGGCCACTGCTCGGATTAAGACTCACCAGAATGCGGGCCATTACTCTGTTCTTCGTCTCCAAAAAAGACATATCAGCCTCCAGGAAGGATCCCAGTCTGTTACCAATTGCTTTGAACACAGCTTCTGTCCATAAAAACGAGGGGAGGCCCGGAGCCCTCACCCATACCGGAAATTCATTGGTTCTCTCCTTGAGAGCATCAAAGAGGGGACTCCATTTCTTCATCAAAACCGGTATATTCCCTATGATCCAATTTCGTTCCAACACCCACTCTGCCGCCTCCTTATCCTCGAAATAGAACATGAACCAACCTTTGGCTAAGCATTGAGCCTCGAACCGAAGAGGTTTGTCAGAAACGAAACGCTGTTCTCCCCAAGCTTGAATGAATTCTGACGAAAACTTCTTTCCTCTGGCCCTTCCAACAAGGGTGCAATCTGCAACTTCTAAAGTTTCTTCAATAGAAACTTCCATGCCTAGGACTAAATTTCCTTCAATCTCCTGAGATCCAATCGGCCTTTGTGGTTTTCATTTCTCACCTTTCTTCCTTAAATCTTCAGCAAATGCCCTATTTTCCCCAAAACCACCAATCCATTCTTGTTCCTCCTGGTTCGAGTCCTCGGGGGGATCTACCTCTGGCTGTGTCTGAACAGGGGCAGAGAAGACGTGGGCGGGACTCCCAGTAGAATGAAGACCAATATTTGCACCATCGAAACCTCCCGACCCTCTCGCTGGGTTGACGAAATGACCTTCGCTGCCTTCAGTTGGGATTTCTTTAGAGAAAGGGGGGGCCTTCGGCAACGAAACCCTGGAGAATGGAAGAGACCCTCCAGAAACCCTAGCTTTACCAAGGCCAGAGGGAAGCCCCAAATTTGCAGTATCTTCAAAACCCTTTAAGGAAAAGTTCCAGTTTGCCCCAAAATTACCCTTGTTCTCAGAGAAGAGTGCACCTATTTGCGACCCATCCGCCACAGCCTCCCTGTCTGCCGACTTGAAAGGAACCTGGTTTCGAAATATACTGGTTTCTCTGCCTGAATCACTGCTCTGAAGTAAAAATGAGGGTTTTACCTCCTTAGAAAAAACCTCCTGCCTTGACAGCTCAAATGCTCCACAATACTGCTCCACATTTTGAACTGTGGGATCCTTCCCCCACATTGAAAGGATATCCTCCAGTTCCGGGTCCAAATCCACCAACTCATTTGGGTTAACCATGGTTTAGAGGGGCGTTCCGAGGAAAGTGACAGCAAGCAGACAAGATGACAAGCGCCCTTACCCTGAAATCTTGTAAACGGAAAAAAAAAACGGGAAACTATAGCTTCAACGGTGGTAATATCTCCTAACAAAAAGCGCTACGGCAGAGCGACACCAACCTCCAGCTGCCAGTTAACCGGGAGGTGCCTTCCTGCGCCTGCACCTGTACTCGGAACCCTGCCTGCAGTTCCTTAGTCGTGGCCTGAACGAGGTACCGCCCGAAACCCTCGAAGGCCCATATAACCTTTATTAAGCACATAAAGGCTATATTAAATCTCTCCTTCTACACTTAATAATGTTTTTTTAATCTCTAATATGTTCTTAGAAAGGTTTAGAGATAATTGCATATCATGTGCCTAATATTATTTATTTTTGTAGAATATTGAGAGTATTGAGTAAATTATGAATGAGATAATATAGGGACTTTCTCCCTATTAAAGGATGGACCAAGATTGGATAATAAATGGACAAAATATCATGAAATTATTGAAAAATTCTTGAGCTCCACTGATTGAGAAAATATAATAATGTGTTTAGTGTCATTTAATGAAGATTCCTGGTGTTGGGAGCTAGAGGCACTTTTTGAGGGGTTTTGGAGGGGAAAGTTGCTCCCTTTCAAGAAGACTGCTTCCTCATCACTTTGTATAAGTACCAATTCAAACTTTTCTCTAGGGGAATATATTTCTTAGTCTTCTTGTCGAGAAATCTCGTTATTTAGTAGCTCCACTTTCATTTATAGCAGGGATGTACTTGGATTGATTCAAATAATGAAGTTTGGTGTGATTTTTAGCTTCTAAAGTTTGGTTTCCTTCATAGGACTCTGAGTCACAAGCATGATACATTTTTAGAAAATCTTGAAAATTAATATTCATCATTGAGCTACTTGGATTGATTTACTAGTTCACAAATCTAAAATTTCTAGAAGTCCCTTGTAGCAAAATAGTAGTAATTTTCTGCTAATTTTTAGAATGTGTTAATGAGCTTCATTTGAATTTATTCCACTTGTATTGGGTCATAAAAACATTCAAGTTAATAAAAAAATTTACCCCATATAATTTTCATTTGATTAGGTTAGGCATTTGGTAGGTTAACTAGCTCACTAGTTCTTGAATTTATGGTTTTTAGAGTAGTAATTTTTTGCTATTTTTTAGCACGTGTTGACAAGGGTATTTTGGAGTGATTGAACTTGGAATGAAGTCTTAGGACATCCTACTTAATAATGAAAATTTTCCCATTTCATTTTCATTTGATTTACTTGGGCATTCAACAAGCTATATCACTCCAGTAGCAAAACATGGCCTCGTGTAGCACCCCTGTAGCATGTGTAAAATTGACTAGATATGCACCAAAAGTTTTTTTTTGTCCCTTAGGATTGAATAATTACCCCTAGGCTCTAAATCCATGATTGAGGAAGACCAAAGACCACTTAGGATTTTCCTTTTTACCCCTACAACACATCTCAACAATTTGGGTTAATGGACAAATTTATGAGTTGGATAGCACAATAATGATTTCCTTGATTGCCACATGAAGTATCTATGGAAATTTTTCAATGGATATAACCTCTTTGAAATGCAGTGATTGATTACATTCGTTTTTCTTCATGCATGTTAGATTAGTTTACTTTCTTTAATCTTAAGCCAGGGTTTCTATTTCAAACACTATTATTTCCATTCCTTAAACTCGGTTTTCTTTTAAATGCAACTTTTACATTTTCCAATTAGGCTAGTGTTTGATTTCATGATATTCACTTTATTTCATCATATCAACAAAATAAGGACACATCTCATGTTGCACATATAGTGCCATCACCTCTTAAGTTTGTATGGACCCCGAGTTGATAATTTAAGTTGGTAGCCTTGGGAGTTGCATCATTCTTGTTGCAATATTGAGGCTCATCACATATATCACTTCATCAATGGAAGGTCAAGTATTTTTTTTCAAAGCATCAAGAGGCCTACAACATGGTTTTCCTCTTTTTCCAATTCTATTTATCATAATGGTAGAGTCTTTGAGTAGACAATTGGATTACGAAAGGAGAAGATAATTGTTCCTAATTGTTCACATTGGGAGAGATATCAAAAACATCAATTATGCCTAGTTTGGAGATGATACATTATTGTTGGGGAGTGCCTTTGTAATCACTGTGATGAAATTTCAAATAGTTTTGATAGTTTTTTTAGGCCTCTTGTGCATTGGTTAATAAAG